>JAMKCH010012353.1:0-27317 GCA_023653785.1 Ophioderma brevispina
TGACACAAAAAACCTAGCAAGACCTAGAACATCATTGTTTAGCTGTATAAGCTGAGCTATTGTGCTAATTATAATTATGTGGTTGCGGCCATCTTGGCGACCCTCTTGGATTTCGGGATAGGGAAGACTTTAGTGTAAAAAGAAGTACAATTTGAATTCATTGACACAAAACCTCATACAAAGACCAAGAGTCATCCTTATAGCTGCTTTAAAACCTGCTCTATTTCCTAATTATATGTGGGTGGCGGCCATTTGGGCTGCCATCTTGGATTTCGGTATGGAAGACGTATTTTTACAAAATAGTGCAAATTTGAATTCATTAACACCAACAACCCATACAAAGACACAAGTATCATCCTTATATAACTGCTTAGAAGCTGAGTTATTGCTATTTAGTGGTGGCGCCATCTTGGCGGCCATCTTGGATATTTCAAAAATGCTCAAGGGTGCAATTTTGGCACCCCCATTTTCTCCCTCAGTGGGTCTTCACGATGTAGAAACAGCCAAAAAAATTGTGCGGACGCTACTTTTGGGTTCAGGTAAAAATGGGGTTTTGGCCCCAGACTACATGGCTTCTAAACCTGCCTAGTATGAGCAGCCTCGTAGCACACTAGGTGTTGGGATTCAATACAAATATTTGATCAATATAGTGTGTAAACCAGATGTACATTGAGTGGCACGTTTTAACATTCTAGATCTTGTACTTTCGCCCTGTAGCTTCTGTTTACGAGGAGGATCAGTTTCAAACTGCATTTCTGGTACTTCTTAAAACGCTTAGGTTATCTTTGATATTTTCAAACATTCAGCCGCAATAAAATATCGTATTACGAATGCACGTTTGGATATGATGAACACAAACAAATGCTTACTTCTAAGATTGGCATCACACCTTTGACCATTGTGTAGCTATTTCCGTGTAAGCCTGCCATTGTCGAAAGAATTTTACATCACTATAAACGTCAAAATAGATCAAGTGTCCAAACGCTGATTCCAAAAAGGAAACAAAATGTGATAAATTTTCGATCACTGAAATCCAACGATATTCCTTACTTAAATTTATATTTGCCCAAAATACAAGTCTCGTTTTCCCATGTATATGCATATACAGCTGTAAGCCTAAATCATCACTTGCTCTACAAATGGGGTATAGAGAACTACTGGTAGCGGTTAAAGCCGGGATAATAAACGGTTCGCTTTAGCAAATTTTCGCAAATGCGTTTTGTTACTCAAAAACCATTATTCACCAAAAAATTTTCCTATTGCTTTAGTACATGAGCCCCTTTTTAAATGGTATCATGTCATTACCCCCCCCCCCCCCACGAGCGTATTACTACCGTGAACGGAACCCACACTCGTGCACACTTGTGTCGAAAATACCGGACTATGACGCGGCAGATGACCTCGTATACTGCAGGTATCTGGCCGAAACGCCGGTATTTCGGCAAGGATTCATGCAGAAAATGCGTGCCTACTTGCCGAAACAATGGGTTAGCCCAGTAGTTCGGCACAGTACAGAGGGATCCTTACTACAGCGTACGTTGTGGATGTAATAATTTTCTTTGTCCATGGCTGTACGAACACGAGGACACGAAATAAGTGTTCATTGACTCACCTACGACTAGCTAAGATTAGGGCCCGTTCATTAATTACGGTCGAGGATCCGGAGAAATGGAAAGGATGTGTTTGGAATTACACGACCTCCAATGTAAAGTTAAATAACCCCTACTGACTCATATTTTTAACACCCCCCCCCCCCCACACACACAATTAGGTTCATATACATATGATTTACTGCTGATATTTTATTAAGAAATGTCCTGATAGTGCTTGTGGCTTACTGAATCATAATTTAACATGACCCCTCCATCAGAAAAAAAAATATAACCCCCAATTTGTCAAGTAGAAAATCACATAGGTCTAATCCCTTAAAAAAAAGTTAGTAGAGCCTAGAGTATCCATCCCTAAAGCTAAATCCATAACCCTACCCAATGATTCATCACCATAATCTTAACCCTCTATAACTCCAAACCCACAGAAAGCTTCCACTAAATAGATAGTGCAACAAATCGTAAGTTGTTCTTGAACAATGTAACATGAAAGTCAGATGCCGGGGGAAGGACTCTTGGATCTTGGTCGATAGTACCCATGCGCGTTCCGCAAAAAGTGGGACTAGCTGGACTACCGCTTGGGTATCAAATTTACAATAGCCTTTTCACGTCCCGTTATAGGGGTATCAAAAATTCAGAGATTGTGACTGTTTCAGTGATACCAATTGGAAAATAAACGTGTCAGCAAAATGATCACGAGAGTGTCAGTTTTCTTAGAATGCGGAAGAGGTTTTCTCCTTATATGCCATTTTAAAGGTATGATCTTTATTCATGTATTGAAAACAGTTACTGCATGTTGTCCTGTTTATAGGGGCATATACTTTATCTAAACTTAACTGGTACATTTCACCGTTGGGACTATATTTTCACTGGAAAATGGTCCAGGTGTATAAGAATTATAATTCATGGTCGCGGGCTACACGTTAAACAAGAGGGCATTCGATTCAGTTGACTCTTAACGCAACATTATGTTCATGCTTTATTCCGTTATCGTCCTATGAAGTTCGGACTGTGGCTGCCGGACTATATCTGCTTTCCCACGGTAGGCGTCCTTTTTAGATACGCCTGAACACTGGTACCGCAATAAACCCTAGGACTATGAGCAGATATCAAATTTGGAATAACAATGGACACACTTGTAAAGGAAAAGTAGCTATATATTCCTTGTTATGGATTATCACATGAAAATTATGTTCTGTAATATGACTGAAAGTTTTTGCTAATAACTCTGCAAGTTGGCACATACATACTTTTGCACAAAAGCGGCAAAAATGGGGGTGTGTTGTCTAAGTTTGGGTGTGTGTTTCTGGTGGATGTTGGGTGTCTTATGGGGTGGATAGGGTGCATGCTAGTGCAGATTGCGTGTGTGTGGTGTTACGGTGTAGCTTTAACTTTATTTATGAAAGGTCTATACAATGCATTTACATTTATTACTTTATTCCCTATCCTATTAGGGCCTACATGTGGCAATGCGTCCGAATTGGACAACCTGAATCAAAACTTCAAAGGGCATGTACAGAGGTTGCCAAGTCAAAAATGATTTTGTTTTCCTTTTGCATTTTGATTTTCACACTCATATGCAATATGATGTAGAAGGGGGGCCTCAAAAAATATGGTAATTATCCCCCCCCCCCCCAACTCACAATCTTTGGCATGCGGGCCGGGCGCTTATCCACTAACCACATGTGCCTTAATAGTTATTATATCTACTATTAATCTAGACAGAAATCAGTTCGCCGATATGTCTAAGTCCTTATCCTTCGCGATAAGTCCTGATCTATCTCTTTCCCTTTGATGCGATGGTCTAATATTATGGATTCTCCCGCTAAGGATCCAAAGGTAAATTACTTAAATAGATAAGTTTCTCCCAGCTATATATTTAGTTTTTGAATACAGAACTTCTTGAAGTCTCCGTTTCTTTGCTTATTTCTTCAGTTATCTAATTCTAATACTTTTAAATTTTTGTTACTCACAGATGGATGGGTAAACGAAAAAGGGTACTACGACACGGTTTCTTGGTCTTAGGCGTCTGGACAAGCTACAGGTGTTCTTGTCTTTGCAGCTGATCATTTTCTTACAGAAAAAGGCCAAGGGTAATGACGACAACAACTGTGACAACTGTAGTACTGTTCAAAGTAACCCACATTTGGCGGGATATTTGTAAACATTTATTTGTAGGCACATTCGTGTTACTCTTTTGAAAGTCTTCAATGGAATGTTAAAGTCGTATGCAACTACTGAACTTGCAACCTCTATTACTTCCTACTATGCAAACTCAGTCGATAGCCTTCAATTCAAGACTGGTAAAAATTACTCTTCACTGAGGTCAGCGTTCGAAGTCACAACATCGTCCAGCTAGTCTGCGCGTGCAGCTATTTTTTGGTGACTTCTCTTACTTAAAAAATAAATAAATGATTAAATCAAATAAACGTTTACCCGTAGGTTTCCAAGCCAGTACTCTTGCAACCATAGTCTGGACCTAATACATAATTTATAAAAACGACGTACATAGCTTAATAGCAGAAATGCATCGTTTTGTGATACATATCTGTTATGGCCTCATGTTAGGAGCAGCTTCAAACCCAATTACCGGATGCTTCGGTTCACATCCGTTCAGCCGGTTTGAATCTACGGTCAAAGATCAGTTGAGTTTTGAAGCCACCCCTAAAACCTCACTGATTTTCGATGACAAGTTTGTAATTTGGACGTGTTATTACAATGGATAAGCACACCCTCCCTTGACAACAAACCTGTGCAAGACTAGCATTTACTCGTTAAAGGCACTATCAGTGATTTGCTAATCCAAAATCGAAAAAATCATCAGAAAAAAAAAAAAAAAAAAAAATCAGATTTTTGTGTATCTCTAATAGCAGGGTATCCTCACGTTCCCTACAAATTCTAAGACCCAGAAGCGACCTAATAGGACAAAATCGGAAAATTACTACAGCATTTGAACGGTGAGCAATGTCTGAACAAAATGTTGTTTTCTTTCCTTTTCTGTGATAATTTTTTTTTTATAAATTATGTTTAGTGACTTTTTTTCATACTACATAGGAAACTCCACTCAATATTATAATATACAACCACGGCCCCTAATCCAAGAAAAAATAAAATGATCGCGTCAGCTTCTGTGCGCAAGGAAAAAAAGTAAAAATGCACTAAAATGAATTTCCGCGTAGGGCATAGGTTTTTATGAGACATAATTTCTTTTTTGTTCGTTTATACAGATAAAAGATTACCCCTCTACTAGGAGCCTCCCCTATGAAATTGTTCATTTTTGTATATCATTCATAAAAACCTAATAAAATAATCTGCAATATTACATTTGATATAACTGGCAACACTTCTCTAGAACTTCCACACCCAACAGGTTGTTTGAGTGATGTTCTATAATATAGACCACCCCTGTTTTGAAACTTTATTTTTTATTATGAAAAAAAAACCGAATAAGACACATTTTTGACACTTATTTAATTATTTTATTCCACAAACATATACTGTGTTAAATTTTACGAATTTCATTGCGGGTAAATATGAAGTTTTCTTAAAAATCTGTTTTATGTCTATATATGCGAATGGGCATATGAGGGCGCTATAACATACAAAGCATGACCTTTGTAGGCCTATATGCCCAGATTCCACATTTTTTTCTGATTTTTGCAGAGGCATTAGCTCTTACATGTCTCTCCTATATCAGTTGGTTAAAGTGTGTCACCACGATTAAAATTGTCTAAAATAAAAGAGACAAATGGTGTTCAAACAACTGAAGAATGAATCATATAAATTATTGGAAAAAATATCAAATTTTGTCAAATTTCTCTCCACTTCATGGACTTTCCCAATTATAATTGTGTTCAACATTACCTAACGGCCATACGGGCCATGCATTTTTCCGTTATTGAATAAAGGGCCATACCGTATAAACCTTTCCCAAAGGAAGTTTAGATGAATCCATCACATGCTAGAAGGCTTCAAAGACGTCAACAATAACTAAAAAAATATAGTTTAGTAAGAAATTAGGGGCAAAACATTTATTTTAATTATTCTCAAAATGAGGGGACAAGACACTAGTTTTTATACGGCGTTGATTCACCTAGACGTGCTGATTTGCTTAATAATTTCAGAATTACTATATTTTACCATACTAATCACAATGTAAATATCTCTATCTCATGCCATTTTATATTTTTAGAGTAATTTGTTTTTTTAACATTTAAATTTAATAACTGTGTTTCCCCCTACCGTCCCCTGGAAACACCATAACCTAAGATTTTTAATGCATTAATTCGTATAATCCCACAGAAGACAGCTCCCGACCAAACCACTTCCCGACTACACAAACCGCCCATTGTTTTCAAAATCGGCTACAGTCTTGTTCAAAACTTGCAAATTTACAATTTTAATCCGACCAGGGATGATGAGTCTGCGAGTATCCCCGTCGTCAACGAGACAAGGGATGCTGAAACGCCGAGTAGTAGGCGACAGCATCATTGACATCAACAAGATCCAGCAGTTTTAATTGGCGACGCCACTTGTCATCCCCGATTATGTCGCCGACCTTGAACGACGGGCACAAGTTGATATTTCCCGCTGTCAGAACTGTCGTCGATTGGTCGCCTAGTTGTTGAACCAAGAAGGTCCCGTCACATAGAAACAACCCGCGACGCGACCCAACCTCTTCCACTACACAAGACCACATGTCTTTCAAATCGGCTGCAGTCTTGTTAAAATTACAAGACACGAGATGCCTCAATCGCCGAGCATAGGGCAAATCACATGTCATTGGGGGGTTCAGTCTCAATCAGTCGGCATACCTTAACACTACATCACAAGTTCTGTCAATACTTCAGGCGTAGCCTTATCTTCTGTAGTCGCTTGATTTTAGTCGCCGATTCAACATATCCAGTTGGCTTGCATTTTCTCTCCGCTTGGAGCAGACTCAGTGCCGACCACTTTCCAACTGCACACAGCCACTCCTAAGCGCACCAACTCATCGGCTCCCGCTTCCAACCGCTCATGTGTTCAAACCGACTTCCCGATTCCAAACTCGCCACGATTTTTTTGAAGCTCAAGAAAAAATCGTGGCGGGTTTTTTCAAATTTGCCACGTGCTCCCGACCACACAAATCTGCAGAAGACTGTACAGGACAGTCCCAGAACTTGGCCAAAACTACACCTGGAAAAGGAAAAATTAAGGATTTTCGAAAAAATGGCCAATCGTGCACCAGTCTTGAGCAGTGTGGAAGTGGTTCTCTAGCAAATAATGGGTAAGCCTACAGACGACTGCACAGAACAGTCCCAGAAAACTTGCCAGAACTACATGAAAAAAGGAAAACTGCTCACGATTTCGAAAAATTGGCACTGTGCACCAGTCTGGAGCAGTCTGGTCTGGAAGTGGTTTTCTAGGCAAAATCCGCTGTGTTGTGGAATGATGCATTAAACGAGAAGAGGTCACACATGATTTCGGGTCAACATTGAAAAGTGTGTCCAATTTTGTTGAAATGCATATCAAAGTGTTGGTATGATCACAAGGTTAATAAAATGTATAGTTGGCTCTATAAAAAGGCTTATTAAGCTCTTACTATGTTGACATTGGTTGTCACACATTGGTGTTGACATTGGCGATTCATTTCCTCCTGCACAGGAATACATTACCGCTGTTTAACATTGAAAATAGATCATTATGATAATAATTTAGTATTGGTGTTCAGGTCTCGGTAGTATTTTTATAACTTATACGTTTTCCCAACAGTTTTCATGTTATTACCAATGACATCGTAATTGATATGACGAAATTTTGACCTGAAGAACACTTTCCTCTTCTCCTCACATTCCTTATCAAATCAAGGCTTTGTTTAGGCTTTTTTTCTTACTATTACTGCCATGTGTGTATGTTTTCTTCATGTTAATTTAAAAGCACTATTTAAAGGTACTATCAGTGATTTGCTAAATCAGGAAATGTTGACACTTCGAGTCATCTGCACATGCGTCGATCAACATTGAGGTTACGTCGTCCAACAGTTTCAAGGAGGGCTGCGTTGTGCTGTCGACGACATACATCTATGTGGTACGCCTATCAATCAAACAACCAATCACCCAACTTACACCAAGCGACAAAATGAATGCCAGCAGTGTGTTAGAAGTAGAACTTATTCCGAGTAATACAAGTATGCATTTTATGTCAAGTGTTATGTCGCATGAGAGGAACCCTGGCGATGAGAAGTCCCGGAAGAAGCTTACTGAAAAGGAGTAAGTCTTGAAGAACAGGTTCTATACGTGATCAGTTATTCGTCCTAAAAATCGAAATGGGTTATCCGCAGGACGGGGCCTTTCATGCCGGACGTTCAGGGATATAACGCTCGTATTTTTACCTTTGTCCGAATCGAAAGCTCCCAAATGTGTAAAATCAAAACGAAAGATTTATTTCAAATGTGGCGTGATTGTTAACAAGTCACCTGATATTTATTCCTGAGCATAAATAAATAGAAATATCCTACTAACCTTTACAGAGGGTATGACGTCCATTTTTCTTAATAATTCACTATGCCATGCGAGATTTCATACTCAGAAACAATGCCTGGATGTCGATTGTGGAATCATCTTCCACTTATGTATATACTCTATCTATCTTCCTCGAGTCAGTGACGTCAGGGTATTATGCAGTGATCGCAGCAAGAAAACGCGGGCGTTAATTCAAAGCGCTAGCATATCCACGTGCGAGTATAAATGCGGTACGAAAATGCACACGCAAAACATCTGTTTGGACGCGCTGATGTCACCGACTCGAGGAAGATAGATGGAGTATAGCTGTATGTCTGGTTCAGCTCTTCTAGGCTTGCTAGTGGAAAAATACATTAGGGTCGTTTTTCTATAAAGCAATAACAGCGATTTTTTTGAAGAAGAGTTGAAATTTTTGCACAGTTGTCTAGTAAACTATACCTGCGAATGGTAATGCTCAAAACTCCGTATTTGTCATAAAATAAGCGATTTTGTAATTAGAATTGTAATTTAACGGCGAAACTGGAAACGCCAAATTTCTGTCCGTCCATTGTGAGAATAGTGCCACCTCACGAAAATTACCTCTAATTTGACTTGTCTGAACTAACGAACCTAATGGATGGGTGTAGACACGTACAAGGCACTATTTCCTGGCTCTATCATATCGGAAAGACCTTTCCAGCAGCCACTGAATTATTATCGGTATACGATATTAATTATCATAAAAACAAAATTACTTCTTTTGCGATACGTAGACATGTTCGAGCTTTATTATTCACAGGTAGGCCTATAGTTTACTAGACAGCCAATGTAACTGTTCAAATATCTCATTTTTTAATATTGGGGCGCTTTCAAAAATTTGCTGCTATTGCTTTAAGTCCCAGATGTATTTATGACAGTAGAAGATTTTTTTTAGAATATAAATTTCTTATTATTTGCACTTGGTCGGTTGTAGACCACCTACCGAGAACGTCTCGAAGGTTTTATTGGAAAAACAAGTACAAAAGAAAATCGCAAACTTTATAACCGTGCTTATTATTTTCTGGCGTGCACGACAGAAAATACTAAATCATCATCTTATTACATGAAGTCGGGGTATTCGGCTTATTCACTTCAGGTGTGATCTAATATATTGGTAAGCATTCAAAATATGGAAAAAAAACAGATTGGAAAAAAAAATTGGGGCGTTACTTTTTAGAAATGTCCCCATGTGTCTTTAAAGGTGCAACCAGAGATTATGAGGCACTCAAATATTGTGTCATAATATATAGTAATTCCATATAGATTAGACACTCAATAGATTTCTGACCTTGTATTTGGCTACAGAAATGTCTTAAAAGAGAGAAAAAGGTGATTTTGATTTGCTTATATTTCAATATAAAACGTAGGCTGAATTTGGTATTTGCTCCTATACGAAATTAGAAATTTTACAATTTTTGTAAGAAAGAAACATTTCTCACCTTAATCCTTTCAGATGGGATATTTTTGATTGAAAGCTTTACATCGTGGCAAAAATCAGTACTTTTGATTTTTTAGGGACACCTGATATGTGAAATCTCTTGTTGCACCTTTAAATGATTGCGAACATTAGGTTCGAGATAAACTGTAAAATACTGAAACACGCACGGACATATTCGCAATCATGCAAGCAAAGAAATGTCACTGGCGGATCCAGGGGGTGTATGAGGCGCGCGCCCCCGGTAATTTGGCCAAAATCTTGTAAAATCAGCCAATTTTTTAGCATAACTACCTTCCAGCCCCCCGGTAATTTTGACGTTTTTCAGGGCGTGGATGCGCCCCACATTAATTCATGCACTATGAACAAATTCTTTAAAATCTGCCGACCAACCTTGAACAAGCGATCAGAACTGATAAGAACATGTCGACATGTACAAAACACCAACTGAAAAGCGTAACGCAAGCCGCAAATGAACCATTAGAATGCATGCTCACGTTCGATGCGAAAACGCAACGCGTGCTCATATGCAATGTTATGATTTGTTTTGTTTTAATTTTAATTTTAATTTTACTCCACTGAATTATTATCGGTATACGGTACAGTATATCCTTTTGGAACAAGTTTATAGAGTTATAAACATCCTAGAATTTATTAACATAACATGTCTATAAGAGATAATTATTCATAGCACTCGTAACCTTATCACACACACACGCACACATGTACACACCCCTACACACCTACACACACACATGTACACCCCACACACACTCAGCAAATTAATGACATACTTTATTATACATAGCCTATTAATCATTAAAAAGAATGTTTATGGTCGCATAACAGATACTTTTTTGTGTCTGAAGCCGCTGATCAGTTAATTTCTGCTGTTCAAAGATGATGTGAGTGGTTTGGTTAAGCAGAGCTCGCATCTTTTGCTGGTTGCAGGGTAAGATTCCTCCTGGCATTTGATAGAGTAAAGACATTTTTTGTCATTCAAAGTCCAATTGACTTAAGGTGGTGGCATTTCTCTGGTGTTCGTTTTGGAAACTACTTGTATGCCCGTAGAATCTGCTTTTAAAGGAACCCTCAATCAGTGCAATGTAAGTTTCTATTTTGAGATCATCTTGTCTGTAAAGACACGATTTATTGTTTTGAGAAATAGAACCTCTCTTTAAATACATATAGTTGAATCCTCTTTCATATGACATGACACCAATGTCTCCTAAGCTGTGGTTGGGTAGAGAACGCCAGCAATAGTAGTCTCTTTGGAGAGTTCCTAGAAAGAAATGTTAATGGTGACCAATTCCTATAGATAAGTAATGAAACATTTCTTCCACAGTTACAGCAACAGTTCCAAAAAACACCCAATACGGAGAGTGTCAGTGGGTCCAGGATGTTAAGAAGATCCAGGATGGATGAGAAGCTCATCGGTGGATTGGAATGAGTGCTCAGGGACAGAATAAGCAAACTCTTTGCTTTATAACATGGGGGTTATGCCCTACTTGCAACCACGGTGTTGATGGCACCATGGCCGCGTCTTCGGGCTATCAGGCCTTTTAGCACTCCTTGCTTATGGGTTATTCCTCCGACTTAGTGTACATGACACCGTCTGGAGAAATCAGCCGATCTATGGGCTTAGAATTATTGGTCTGAAGTGGGCTTTAAGGGACAGAGAAACATGATCTCAGATGTTGTCAGAGCAATGGGCCAAGGGCAGATGCCTGTGTTGAAACTGAGGTCAGGTTGACGATGTGTGAAAGGACATATATAGGGTAGGACAGACAACTAAGCCATGATATTATTATGGTTTGTTGTTTGTAAAAGGCCCGTATCTTGCGAAGCCTTCCTTCTACTAACCAATTTTGTGGTAGTCATCGGTAGAGGAGGAGCTGGGAGCCATGTCAAACATAATCGTTTACCCCTCACTTACAGAAAACGTTGACACACTTGCGGTAGTTAATAATGGACCCTCTACATCACATATGCTAGGGTAGGTAGCTGGTAGTACTATTCAAAATTGTGTGCGGATCACTTTTTCAATGAGGAGGTCCATTTTAAGTTTACACAGGGGGTCAATTTTTTTAAATGCTCAATCACTGTTGAAAATTGAAAATGTATAGCCATAATTGCTCCGTCCTAGCTCATAAGGATTCCAAAAAGGTATAGTCTGTACTCATCTTATGACCATTGGTTTGCGCGGACAGTAGTAGATAGCTGGTTAAAATGCGCTAAAAAATGGCTTAAAAAGTCAAATTTCGATTGTTACAGGAGTCAAAAGTCAGAAGTTGCTCCAATTTGGGTTTGAAAATTGAAAGAAGTTGTTTCTCATCCGGCTTAATTGATGCTCAAAATAAGCAATAGTTTGTACATCTGCAATGCATAGTTAACCATGTTATGGACAAAATAGGTCAATAGGTCGCAACATAATACAAGGGTTGACCTTCATTTGGCCTTTATCTCCGTAAGCAAACATTAACATCAATTCAACAACTATTTTTTACCTTTTAGGAGTCCTCTTACCTCAGGTAATAATTGAAGTTTACCCAGGTAATAATTGCAAGTAGTATTGTTAAAATATAATCAGAGTAACGTTTAATGTGACCCCTGTACAAATAAAGATGGACCTTTTTACAATTTTTGTCATTTTTACCCTATAACTCCAACACCAATGGTCGTAGGTGTACAAACTCACTTGTTGGAATCCTTATGATTAGATTGACAATATGGCGTACATTTTAACAGGATTGGGGCATTTAAAAAAAATGACCCCTGTTTAACTTAAATTGCCCCCCTATTGAAAAATTGTACCACAATTTGAGAGTACGACCTACCTAGGCATGATGTATAGGGCCCATACAACTTACCAAATGTTCAAAGCTTTTCTCTAGTGGGAGGTAAACGAACTCCTTAATAAAGGCCCCTATGAATATTCTGCTCCTCCTCTACTGGCGATACTGCATTTTTTTTCCAATTATGCCACATGTATTTTAAGGCCTAAATCAGATAATCATTGGATTTTGAAGGGAAAATATTATTACCACGTGTAAACCATGATGCATAGTAAATGATGCTACATCGTAATCTTTAAAGGAAATGGGGATTTTTATTTTTAAAAAATGGAAGATATCGTTGAATTCGAATTGTTTATTAACGATTTTGTATAGAATATTGTTTTAACGTTCTTATCGTTGTAATCTACTGTTTATTGTAGCAATAATTTGAGAATATAACTTTCATTTCCCTATTTTAATTTCCTGAATTTTACGGAAATCAACCCGTACTGTACCACGTGCCGGTGTGAAAGCGATATAGTCCGGTATAGCATAAGCCTGGGCTCCATATACGAAAACGGAATAAAGCGGGGAAAACTAATGTTGCTTAAATAGTCAACTGAATCGATTGCCCTATTGTTCACCATTGTTTCCCGGACTATGAGTATAACGCCGGACAATGGTCCTTCACACCGGGTTTGATTGTGTGTTTTACTTTACCATTGGTGATTAGATTCTAATTATTATTATTATAAGGCTCTTATTTACGGCTATATATGCATTTTGGTACATTTTAATTTAAATAAGCAAACTTTGTAACGTTTGCCTTTAAACATTTTTTCTTTATTTTTTTAATTTTTTCTGTTGATGAGGTTCTTGTTTCTTTTATTGGAATATAGCTATGGACCACTGGATTGTCTGGAGTGTTTCTTTCAAATATCCTAAGCCCATAAAATTGAAGTATCTAGAACTACAACATACATTCAGTGCACATCCTATGTTACAAATACCATAAAATCTGTTTACATACTGAACATACCAATGTATTATTGGCTCTATCAAAACGCTTATCCTCAGGCATTTCAAATGTCTGATTTTGATTGACTATTATCCCTTTTCGTCATTTTTTGTCCAATAAACCACTCACTGCAAAAACACTTTTCTAGCATGGAGACATGGCTTCTGTGACTGTCGTAATGAGCGTCTTTTGTGCAAGTCACATAATATAGCCACGCGTCTTGTAATTAGTGATATTCTTTTGTATATGAATCATGTCTATAGTTTGATTACCACCAAATAGACTGGCCTCTTAACATTGCGAATTGATATGGAAGAATGTAGGCGCAAGGCAATGCAAGAGACGCAGAGTGTATATTATGCGTGGCGCGCGCGATTATGTGCAAACACTCGAGTACATTTGGTTTACTTTACACGCGGAACGACTACAACCGAATAATTCCCGCCTATTTGGTGGTAATAAAAGTATAGTATATATAACCACACGTCTTGTAGTTAGTGATATTCTTTTGTATATGAATCGTGTCTAGTATATAACCATATAAACTTGTGATAAGACATGGCTCGAAGAAAAATTATCTTGTTTAAAGAGTCTTATTGAATGATGTGCCTTTTATAAAGACACAAAGAAGACATGACCTATTCTACTCCTATAATTTAAGACATGGCGTGATAACATTTTATGTCTTGAAGCTAGTCATGTCTTAAATTTTAACGGCATTTTAAGCCGTGTCCATCCAAACGCAATGTCTAAATGCAAGACATGACTTTTCTAAGGTCACGGCTAAAAGTGGCTTCAAAGTCGCGTCTTAAAATTGTGTCCTCGGGTAAGGCACACTTTTTGCAGTGATGACACTTTCTAATTAGGTGTATTTTTATCACAAAAATGAACAAATTAGCGGACATCTATCTTCAAAGTATTCCTCAATTATTCCTGTAATTATTAACAACGGTCACGAGTGTTAATTGTCAGTTCAATGTGACCAAATCCCAGATATCTGCTACGCATTAACTTGCAATTATGATGTACATTTTATGTACTTTTTATACCTATATAGGGTGATTCGGATAAGTATGGACTACCTATATTATAAAGTATGTTTAGATGAATAAAACAAAATATATTGACATGAACTGTGGCAAAACTGTGACTTTATTTGAAGTTTGAATCCTTTGAAGCTTCAATGTTTATGAACTTTTCCCTCTCTGGTTCTCTATGACTTTGCGGCAGCGATTCTTCCACCCGCGATCTCCCTCGAGAAAATTTGGAAGAATCGTATGACCTCGCAGTTTGACATAATCCCATACGTCCTTGATTTTTTTGACCAGCATGTCCGACTCCGACTGCGATTAAGCTTACTGGCAACATGTGTCCCTGTATTCTGAGTTCAATCACTCTTTTTCTCTCCCTTTCTGGTGCATTTTTACCTTTCTTCCTCGCTATTGTTGTTTTTACGTGACTATTGTCATTTTAAATCAAAGATGCAACCGGAAGTTATTTGGCACACTACATAAAATGGTCTGAAAATCCACAAATATTGCTCAAATTTCACGGATAAACATTCTACACGGAGGTTGACATGTTGTCTTGAAAGTTCTTTCACACCCAGTTGTTTACTGCTTAAGGCAACTGCCTGAGGGCAGCATAACTGATTCTTTGCCTAGTCCATACTTATCCGAATCACCCTATAGAGATTACCTTTAGTATACTATATTTTTATTCTAAAATAGGTGACAATCTTACCCCAAATGGTTCATTAGATTTTGAATTCTGTTAATCTGATTGGCAAAAATACCAACACTGGTCATTTGCAGAATTCGAATTGGATGATGTAAATTATATTATTTATTATTTTTATTATTAGTTCTGGAAGTTAAAGTTGCTTTACGGAAAGTATAGTCTAGTAAAAATATCAAATTTTCATATTTTTATCCTTCCATATTATGGGCAAAGCCGCGCTTGATTTTTGTTGTTATAGGTTCAGTGAGGGTATTTGTGGACTTGTCGAAGACTTTCGACACGATCATTCGTAACATATTACTGTATAAGCTAGTATATTATGGTTTAAATGAGCTATCCGTCAGTGCCTTAAAATGACTTGATTAATAGAAAACAATACGTGTACTACGATTCACAAAAGTCTTACCTTGTGGAGTACCACAAGGGTTTATGACTGAATGTTATTCATATTATATGCGAACTATATAACTAAAACGTCATCCATATTAGAGTTTATTTTATTTGCGGATGGCACCACTTAATTGCTTTCTGATCCAAAGATTGAGAGTGAAGTAGATTTCAAAAATAAGTGGCTTGAAGAAGTAAATACGCGATTTAGAGCAAATAAGTTAATGCTAGTAAAACTCATAATAAGGTATTAGATAGTCTGGTACCACGCACGGAACATCGAGGTAAAAGAATAAAAAACAATCGATCGAAAGCATGTTGGATGGTACTTAAATTGAAGTCAAAACTTATGAAGTACCATGAATGAAGATTTTTCTATGTAGCGTCTCGTCTTGTGTACTTGTTATAGCTTTGTTTGACTAACTTTGTGTTTATGTAATTGAGTGTTAATTGCACTTTTTTTCGGTGGGCACTTCTGGCCTTTCCTGAAACGCCAAATGGAGCAACAACGTGGTTACCTGTAACACATCCTCCGCATAGTGGCACGGAGGGCCTCAATCAAATGTCTCCATCCTCTCATCTGCTGCTACAACTCTGGCTTCTGCCCATGACTTCCATCCACCACAAGTTCTTTCCTTCTCAACAGTGCGTCGCCATGCTGTTTTTGGTCTACCACGTCTTCTTTTCCCCTCTGGTGCCCAGGTCAGAGCTGTGCTGCAGAGGTTTGTAGTTTCCAATGAACTTCTGTCTCCTTTTCATTATTATAGTACCCAGTTCTTTATTTACAGTCCTGACTATACTCTGTTCGATCTCAAGTTTGGGGGTGACGTCACTGCGCGTGTTAGGTTTTGCACCCGAGAAACGCACGCGTCGACCTTGGAATTGCAGCATTTACGCACGCGAACAAAGGCGGCGCAATCCAAACGCTAGAGCGAATGCAAAGTCGCGTCATGACGTCACCCCAAACTCGAGACCGAACAAAGTATAGCTCTTCATTGCTAGCACGATCTTGTTAGTTTATTTTCATTACTATTACTTTCCTTAAGCATTTTGCTTGAAATGCATAGAGCTTCTTCCCGTCACTCTTTGTCATCTTCCAAGTTTCAGATTCATATAGTAACAATGACAACACTAACGAATTTGTACAGCTTGGGTTTTGTTGTTTTCTTGATTTGTTACTGTTCCATATGTTGTTAAGCTGTTTAAGGTGATTGGGTCACGATAGATCCGTTCGATAGATTTTGTTAAGATTTCGTGTAAATGGACTTATATCGAATATCAGAAATAAAAATATGGGGTCATCGAACTCGTTTTTTAGAACAATTCTATTAAAAACACCAACACCTATTTTTTTCCAAACATGTGCACACACGTGTATGGAAAATAGAACACATGACATATTACAGCCTTGTTTTACTCTTCATGTCAAACCACTCTGAAGTTTCACCGTGATGTATAACTGCACATTTTTTAAAGTCGTCACAAAAAGCTCTCACAAGTCTGATTAACTTTTCTGGTATATCTTTAACTCTCGTAATTCTGCAATGGCTGTCTTGGTGCACCGAATGGAATACTTTTTAAAACCAATGAAATTCAAGAAAGTTTTGCTTGCCACTCATTAACTTGTTCAATAATGCTACAATTGGAATTTTTGGTCTTAAAATGTTGATAACGGTCCCAGGAATCCAAATCAAATTGTTACCATTTTGTTATCCCTTCCGTTTGGCGGCCATCTTGGGTTTCAAAATGGCTGCCATTTTCAACATATTTTGCCCTATATCTGGACTTCTGAGCAACATAGAAGGTTCAAATTGGTGGCAATACCCATGTTGTTGATGTCAAGGAACACAAATATCACATTCAGAAAGTCGCAAATTGATTCTTTCAGGCGGACATCTTGAATTTCAAAATGGCCGCCATTTTAATATATACTTCGCCCAATATCTTGACATCTGAGCAACATAAAAGGCTCCATTTGGTGGCAATGGCCATGTTTGTGATGTCAAGGAACACAAATATTACATCCGAAAATGCACAGATTGTTTCCTTCAGGTGACCATCTTGAATTTCAAAATGGCCGCCATTTTTAATATATACTTCGCCCAATATCTGGATTTCTGAGCAACATAAAAGGCTCCATTTGGTGGCAATACCCATGTTTGTGATGTCAAGGAATACATTTATTACATTCATAAAGTCGTAGATTGTTTCCTTCAGGTGACCATCTTGAACTTCAAAATGGTCGTCATTTTTAATATATACTTCGCCCAATATCTTGACTTCTGAGCAACATAAAAGGCTCCATTTAGTGACAATGCCCATGTTTGTGGTGTTATTGATATTGATGTTGTGGCAGAGTGTCACCGTGAAAGACAAAGGCTAAGGGACCATCTCCAACAGAAAAGGGTGCTGGAGACCTGGTGAATCCGAGCTACTATTTAGCTAATTGACAAGCTGAATTGTTTACAATGTAGCACCAGGGTTAAAGCCCCGGATTTGAAGTCTGTGCTTCCTACGTTAACATTGGTCTCTACCAATTCGGATGATGGGTTAGACCTAAAGCCTAATGGAAGATCCAACCCTGATATTTGCAAAAGATGCATGGACAACTTTGTTAAATCAATATGCTGCCGTCAATCATCACACATACACGTCCTACACTATCAACAAACAGTCAAGAAAGAAACACTGGTATAGAAGCACAAACTATATGAATTGATGTCCCTGCATGCACGACCCGCCTTGGCATCAGTGAGCCTATACTACAAAGGAGAATATCCATTGCTATGCACTTATTACAGCCCTCCGCCTGGAAGAATAGGAAAAACGCAGCTACGATATGTAGATTTTCTTTTTCAACCAAGCCTCTTCTCAGTCCCGTGCCCGCCTTGTCAACTGTATTGACGCATCCTGAAGCTTTACCTGCTTCCTATCAATCCGAAAACTCTCTCATCGCTTTCCCGCCTGGACCGTCCCTGCCACCGGGTGCTTCCAGCCCATAATCTTCTGTTCATCCCTGGAGATTGCGGTGCTAGACTTGGTCCTGGGGACGCGCTTTCGCGTGCAAGGCGGGTCATCATTGTTGTGCCACCACCTGGTTGTCCTGAAATACCCGGGTGGCCGAATTCCCTCCCTTCAGAACTGCCGAAGTACCCCGGCATTCGGCGAGGAGAAGGGAAGTGGACAATAACGTGCTGTTGATGTCTAGAGCATGTGTTCCCGCATTTTTTTTAGTATTTTTATGGACATCTACAATGAAACTCATTAAAAACAGGCTTTTTTTTGGCATTTAGGAACAAGCATTGATTACTAGTAGACGTAAATACGACGTTGTAAAAACGCCAAAAGCCCCCACATAGACCCCATGAGACCACCTTGCTAAACATTCGTTTAGCAAGGTACCCGAATTCGGAAACAATGTATGCCGTTTTTATATGCATTGCTATCATATGGCTCCCATTGTAAGGTCCCCTTTATTGATTAGGCCGTTTTCAAAACACGGTTAGGGTTGGTTAGAATTAGATTTAAAGAATAGGTTAGGGTTTGGTTATTAGGATTTTTCTACCCTACCCCAGGTTTTTCTACTTTAAAATAAGGGGTTAGCCTAGCTGATTTTATTTTTTTCTGATGAGGGGGGGTCATGTTAAATTTATATTCAGTAAACCAAGCACCAATCTGCATATCAGCAGTAGGCCTAAATCATGTCCTAATTGTGTGTGTGTGGATGTGCGGCCGTGATGGCCGATTGGTGTGTTGGGTTCTACTTGCAATAGGGGCCTATGTTAAAACTTACATTGGGGGTTATGCTTTTTTCCAAGCACACTTTCCAATCCTAAGGCCCATCCCTTGTAATAATGAAAATTACAAAACAATTAATATTAGTTAAAGCTACATCTAGCCTGTCGTACGAGCTGAGTCAACTGATCACCTATTTCGTGTCACCTGTGAATCCGTACAGCCAATTATATAAGAATCTTGTTACATCCAACAACCGCCCGCTGGTAATTAGGATCCCTCTGTGCCGACTACTGTACTGGTATAACCCATTGTTTCGGCAAATAACCATGACGTTCGGCAGGGTAATGATGTAGCCCGCATTTTCGTCATGAATAATTGCCGAAACACCGGGCGTTTCGGCAGATACCCCTGCCGTACGGCAAGGTCATCTGCCGAAAGACCGGGCGTTTCGGCATAGCCCGATATTTCGGCGCAGCAAGCAGATGTAGGGTGTGCGTGAGGGAATTGTTGCTTGTTGCTCTGGCAACAAAATCCAAAATCAAGCAAGTAGACTGTGAACACAGGCCAACCGTCGCCCAAATGGAGAACTTGTCCAGGTGGACTACATTCCGGTCATGGATTAACAGCATTAAGAGCTCAAGAGTCTACAACACTTTTGAAGCTGTTAAGTCTAATCATAGAATTGTCTCTTGCAGGAGCAGGATAAGTTGCCGTCAGAGTAAACCCCCTCCCAGAGATCCCATCAAAACAATTTACTGGAGAAAGGTAGTGGGAGATACAAAGCTCTGCGAGCAGTATACCGCAGCAGTACATAATAAACACTCTTGTTAATAAGCTTGAAGATTAAAACCCCAGCACAGTATATGAAGCCGTCCCTTCAGCCAACAAAGAAATTGCACTGGAGATGCTACCTAGAAGACCTAGAAGAAAGAAGACTACTGCCTTTGCCTCAAATGACAAAGTCAAAACTGAAGTCTGCAGCCAAGAAGCACCGTATTAAATCCACCAGAAGTTCCAAGCAGAACCTTGATGTGCCACAAAGACTGCACTTGATGATGCTTACACCATGGTGCTTGAGGAGCATGTTAAGTCAAAGGCTGAAGCACTTGACACCCTACATCTCAAATACAAGCATGCTGCTGCCTGGGAGGCATGGTCGAGGAGGCTGACTGATAAGAAAGCTACCCCATCTATAAGAATCAAAGGTGAAACAACTGAAGAGTGTCTCGACACATGGTTGCAGCACTTTAGTTCTCTACTTGGCAAACCAGTTGAGAATAATACTAACCTTGATGAAACTTTCTTCAATCACAAGATAGCAGATTATGCCTTTCCTATCAAGACTAGACCTTTCACTATAGAGGAGCTACTGATCTGCCTGAAGAAACTGAACAACACTAAGACGCCTGGTCCCGACAACATTCCTGCAGTAATCTGGAACAATCCACTTTTTCATGATCAACTGTTGGAATTTTGTAACGACACCTATATGGGAAACAAACCAGATGCCTTAATTATTATATTAACATCGTTCATCACTCCTCTACCAAAGAAAGGTGACCTCCAAAAAACCCAAAACTTCAAAGGAATCACACTGTCACCACTGGCCTCTAAGATCTACAATTCAGAATCGTTTCTCGCGTAGATCCCATTCTCAGACGAAACCAGAATGGTTTTCGTAAAGGCAGATCAACAGTGCTTCAGATACTTGCCCTCAGAAGGATCATAGAAGATTTGAGAATTTCCAAGAGAAAATGTTTAATTGTGTTTGTAGACTTTTCCAAGGCTTTGACAGTGTTAACAGAGACGTAATGCTGCATATTCTTACCAACTATGGTGTCCCAGACGTGACTGCCAAAGCAATTGCCATCTTGTATGATAACCCATCCAGCTTTGGATAGGCCCACAAAGGAGTTCCTAACAACTACTGGAATCCTCCAAGGAGACACTCTTGCTCCATATATCTTTGTAATCGTGGTTGATTACATCCTCAGACAGTCTTGACATTATGAACGACAAGGGACTCACCATCAAACCCAAGCATTCTACACTTCACCAAAGGCAGCATCTGACAGACATTGACTATGCAGCTGATCTAGCTCTAACAGCCGATCTGATATGTGGTGCACAAGATCTACTAACATTACTTAAGAATGCTGCAGACAAAGTCGGCCTACATCTAAATGCCAAGAAAACGGAATATATGACCATCAATGAGAAAGTCATCATCAATCTATCTCCACTACAGACGGTACCCAAGTCAAAGAGGTCAGGGAATTCAAGTACCTGGGGTCCTATGTTGCTGACAGCAAGAACGACTTCATGTCATGCAAAGGACAAGCTTGGAATGCCTGCAATAAACTACACCACCTATGGCAATCTGGTATCTCCAATTCAACCAATCTGAAGTTCTTTAGAGCCTGTGAAGAAAGTATCCTGTTATATAGATTTAAGACCTGGACAATGAAGAAAGAGCTACAGGATAAACTGGATGGCACCTACACCAGGCTTCTTATGAGGGTACAAACATATCCTGGCGTGAGCCCATGACTAAAGCACAGATATGCGGAGATATCCCTCCCATCTCATCTTCTGTTGCTCAACGCCAAGCACGAGTTGCCCGTCACTGTTATCGTGCGATCGATCAAGTGGTCTCGGACATCACACGTTGGAGGTTACCATGCCCAAACAGGGGTCGTCGCCCCTTTAATTACATTTATGTGATTGCTCTAGACATGCAGCAGGAGCCATCTGCCATCCCCAACTTAATGACGGACAGGGACATTTGGCGCTACATGGTGAACAGCATCTCGGCTGCGGCCGCTAGATAGATGGATATTGGTTTCAATACTTGAGATTGCACTGGAACATATGGACAGCAATAACATTGAAACCTATACACAAACTTATTAAAACACCTATATAGAGCCATGGCTCTCCTAGGATTCCATGATTTAAGTGGTTCTGGTGCAATAGGATGTATATCTGATTAGGAAGGAGCATTTGAGCTATTTTGCTCATAAGGCCAGATATCGGGCGAAGTATATGTAAAAAAATAGTGGCTATTTTGAAATTAAAGATGGCTGTCAAAAGGAAACAATCTGTTACTCTCTGGACGAAATATATATTTTCCTTAACATCACAAACATGAGTATTGCCACCAAATGGAGGCTTCTATGTTGCCCAGAAGTCCAGATATTGAGCGAAGTATACGTTAAAAATGGCAGCCATTTTGAAATTCAAGATGGCCGCCAAAAGGAAACAATTGACAACTTTCTGGATGTAATATATGTGTTCCTTGACATCACAAACATGGGTATTGTCACCAATTGGAGCTTTCCATGTTGCTCAGAAGTCCAGGTATTGGGCAAAGTATATGTTAAAAATGGCGGCCATTTTGAAATTCAAAATGGCCGCCTAGAGGAAACAATCTGTGATTTTTTGGATGTAGTATTTGCATTCACTGACATCACAAATATGGGTTTTGCCACCAGCTTGAGCCTCCTATGTTGATCAGAAGTGCATATAGAGAGCAAAATATGTTTAAAATGGCGGCCATTTTGAAATTTAAAAAGACCTCCTGAAGGAAACTATCTGCAACTTTCTGGATATGATAGTTATGTTCCTTGACATCACAAACATAGGTATTGCCACCAATGTGAGCCTTCTATGTTGCTCAGAAATCCAGATATAGAGCAAAATATGTTGAAAATGGCAGCCATTTTAAAAACCAAGATGGCCGCCAAACGGAAGGGATAAAAAATGGTAACAATTTGATTTGTATTCCTGGGACCATTATCTACATTTCAAGACCCAAAAGTCCAATTGTAGCAAAAAAGCCAACAAATCTCAAACCATCAACACACCGCCCCATACAAAAACCAGCCTGCTCTTTTCTAAGATTCTTGTCAACTCCAGTCTCTTTTGTCGATGATAATACGGCTCAAACTTTGCAACAGTTTGATTCCCCTCCAATTCTTACACTGTTTGAGGTGTCTTTTATCTTGGTAGCTTTATTATTAAGCCTGGCTTCCATGTGTTTGTTTAATTTCTCTGTCTCTCCTTTATCTTTCAATAAGGTTGCTCAACTTTGTCAGGTGCGAGAGTCAATGTCTGCTTTTAAAGAGCTCTGCCTGTAGTTAAAATTCGATTCCAGATGCTTTCCCATTATTACGTTTCTATTGCCATCTTATTTCAACTGGTGGGTGTTAATCAATTACAACAAGGTTGTGATCAATAAAATATCTGTGGTTAGAGCGACCGGGACTCATGATCTGAAGATGGTGAGGGTCGAGTCCCCGCTTGCGGTTGTGCACTTTCGCCATAGTCCAGCAGAACCACGATGCCACGGACCTTGTAATGATCTTGCACAGGTCTGACGTGAAAAGTTGTTGTGATGAGTTTAAGGCAATTATTACTTGCTTGATTCCAAATCTTGATTGTGACACCTCTCAGACTGAGCATTTTTGATAGGGAGGGGTGATTAAACAGGCTAAAAATTTGGAAATGTTTATAATGGGATATGTTAATGGTTCTATGGAATAAATCGGTTATTAGTTGCCTATATGTAGAAAAACTTTAACTTTTAACACAAGAAGCTTAAAATTGTTTTCTTTCAAATGGGCGCAATTTCTTCATGAAGTGGGATAGATGTCAAATATAGGCCTATGTTGATGGAATTGTTTGATATTTGGGTATAATAATGGTGATATTGATATAGAGCCCACAGGTAGGGGGATCAAGACTCTCGCCTCTGCCTAAATACGCTGAGTTGATTAACATAACTAAATCATTCGAAAAAACCATTGCATACATTGATGACCGTGAATAAATTTGCCTAATCGCGTACACACAAAGGTTTCTAGATTTAGCAACCAATATCGTTTTTATCTTTAGACTTAGATGATAATAAACTTCAGCAAGGCAGCGCTGTCAAGAAAACCATCCAATCATCTCTTCGGGATCTATTGCCAATATCCAGCTTCTGGTTGTTTCTTAACATTCACTAATTCGTCTACAAAGTTGCAGAACAGAGGCGCTCGGTTGATATACAAATTGCCCAGGTCCTGACACCATAGCAACCCATTGTCGTTTTTCTGTATGACTATGCACTGGTGAATATAGTTGATCATAGACTTTCCTCACGTGTGTAACAGCATGAATGGGCTTTGTCCCCAGTACATTGCAATTGGCTCTTGGTAAAGAGACCCCGACGGGTCTCCGTTACCACCCGCCCCCTCATGTCACGGGACGAGCCTGCATCTTTCTGTCCGAATCACGCCACAATAAAACTAGGTATAGCAGACGACGCCAGTGCCAAGAGAGGGTTTGGCTTCCCAAATATGACCCTTGCCTAAATGAAGAGTCACAAAAATGTTGATAAGTTGTGTCTTAACACTAACGTGGCCCAAGCTAAAAAAACTTCCGTTAGTGCACAAAGGGGGGGGGGGGGGGGGGTTCCTAGGGAACCAAACCAAATATCATAACCCCATGCTTTCCCGGGGAGTTTGATCATTGGACAACATACACAAATAAATGGGGGCACGTAAGAAACCAACATAACCCACAATAAAAATGGAAAATCGACCTTTGACCTATGACCTATGGCCAATTGAAATTGTCACTCTGTGAAACAGAGGGGGTCTCACATTTCCATCCTCAGCAACTCCAATATAAGGTTTGAACCAAAATAACACATTAATCTACTCGCGAATAACCAATTAAAATAATCATTGCAAAAGATAGCAAATTTATACCATCTTGTATTTTTCTCAGAAACTCAAATTCGCTTGATTTTCCATAGACTTACACAGTTCAGAGACGGCATGACAAAATAAAATTGATGCATCAGCATATAAAAGGTTATTTGATTTAAGATTATAATTAGTAATTAATTTACCTATAAGGTATATATCTAAGCAAATAAATCCAGATGTAATTACTTAAATTTTTAATTAGTAAAATATCTTGATTTTTTCACTTCGTTAGTGCCAAGGGGGGGGGGGGGGGCTCCTCAGGGACCCAACATAATTATTCTAATGAAGCGTGGGCGGATTTAATTTTTTTTGTATCAGGAGACAGCACACGGTTTCAATATAAGAAATTAGACCAAAAAACTCCTGAAAAAATTTTTTTTGTCTGCGTAACCGAGAATCGCAAAAAATCAAAAAGTTGTGGTTACTAGGAAACCCCCCCCCCCCCGGGGCACTTAAGTGTTTAAATGGAAATTTGAAATTAATATAATGTGTGGATAGTCACAAACACTTTGGGATGGTAAAGATTTTGTCTGTGCCATTTTTGTATTAATTTCTGAGGGTTTGGGGGAAACTCTGCAATATTTCTAGTAGATTTCAACTAGGGGACTTTGAAAACATGCAATCTTTCGATTCTTCTTCTTGCGTACGAGGCAGCAGCTAAACATGTTGTAAGCGTTGGAGCCAACTCATGTTTTGGTTGGGGTAGAGAAATCATGCCACCGGCGGACGACAAGGTAGGGCACTCATTGAAGAATGTGATCCGCAGTTGGATGGAGAGCCACATTGGCAGGCTGCGATGGCCGCAGCCCCATCTGTGCTATTGCTGTTGAAGCGACCCGACTCCTGTGCGAATCCGGTTAAGGGGACCCATTCCTGGCGTGGCGAGATTGACTGACCAGGTGGTAGTTCATGTCTTAGGTGTGATAGAGAATTGGTTTGGTCTTGGAGTATCAAGCCAGGCAGGATTCCATGTCTGTAAGGGAACATGGAGAGTTGCGGACGTGTCGCAGAAAGGTCGGCGAGAGCGCCGTCTCTGTCTACCGAGTTGGTGGGATCTTTGACGGTGTATTGCCAGCAGGTGCTTGTTGTCAGCAGGTCCCTTATTAATAGTTTGTGCGTGTGGTGTTCTCCGAAGTGCTGCAGGGGCAATGCCTGAAAGCACTGGTAGGAATTCAGATGAGAGTAGGACGGAGGCAGCCAGTGATGGGTCTCAAGGTCTCATTGAGTACAGTATCCAGCATCTTTTGTGTGAGAGCTGTTGCACCATGTGGGGCGGCATAGTAGCGTGCTGTAGACAGAGCCACGGCAGTGGTGCGTCGGGGTCGTTGGGTGGCACCCCATGAAGATCCAGAAAGTCGGCACAGGAGGTATTCCTCGACAGATACCTTGGCGCATACGGACTCGAGGGGATGACGGTATGTAGCTGCCGGTCAAGACTTGACTCCCAGGGCTAGGTTGTGTAGGATTGTATGGAAGAGGCGCTCATGAGGTTGTTTGAAGCTGACGATGAGCCTTTTGGTGTGAGGTGGAAGGCAGGTAGCGGTTGGTCTTGGCTTCCTTCAGCTTCAGTCTCAGGTCTTCAAATGCTGCAAGTAGGACCATGTCTGTAGTAAAGTGTGCTTTACTTTGTCCAGTTGCTGTCCGAGTGGAGGAGGGGCAAGCTCGTCGGCGTAGCCATATTGTCTAGATTGTTGTTTGAGGTAAGTCGCTGAAATACAAGTTGAACAGCCATAGGAGCCAGTACAGATCCTGTGTCTCCGTTCCTCAGACGACGCAGGCGACTACTCTGGTCATCCACTGGGCTCGGAGAATAAAGCTACGGTTGCAAGCATGTTACACCTGAATTGTTACAAGGTGACGATACAGGATGGTCCATGAGAAGATGCGTGTCAGGCCCTGGTGCCACACGGTGTCGTATGACATGCAGTAAGCCCCAAGATGACGCTTGCCTTGCGGCGCTTTTCAAAGCTTTCCTCCAATATAATTGTGAGTTTTACAATCTGGTGGACAGTGCTCCGGCCACGGGCGGAATCCGGTTCGTCAGGAAGACGGGGTTCGACGACGGGCTCAAGCCGAGCCAGGATCAATCCTCTCAAGGATTTTTGAAGGAGACACACAGTAGTGGATATTGGGCGGTAGTTCTTAGGGTTGTCGACAGGCTTGTTGGGTTTAGGGAGTGCGATGATAGAGTCTCCTCCAGATCTTGGGTAAGGACTGGTTGTTGAGGCAACATGTGTAGAACTCCTGGAGCAATACTAGAATCGTGGGCCGCATTGCATCAAGAACTCTGATGGTTGTTATCAGGGCCCTGGGCCTTTCCACTCTTTAGTTGGCTGATAGC
>JAMKCH010012354.1:0-26247 GCA_023653785.1 Ophioderma brevispina
TGCCACATTATTCACATGAAAAGAAACGACCATAATATTTTCAAGCCCTATTACAGTTTAACTTGGCATTTAACAGTGTTAAGGTTCATTCACACTCACTTGTTACAAATTCCAATGCAACCATCAACATCAATCTTACCTTCACTGTTCAAATCTGAATCAAGATTGTATGATGCTGTAAATTTGCCTGGGGTAAATTTGTTTAAACAAACAGGTCCTGTAAACTGTCTACAAATGCTTCTTTTATAAATGCACCTACAAGTAAATTGATCAATGCATGTATATATCCAAGTGTGTTTTGATGTCAATCCCACAATGCACCAGTTTTTGGGAATTTCAACCTCAGTAGGTCTGTGATTCCCATAAAAATCCTATTCTAACACATAAAAACCCCTGACTTAAATGCCTCATTTTAGCCCACAAAGCTTAGTACTTCTGGAATTTTTTGCATGATTATGGAAATATCTTGTGTTCTTAAACTTTTGAACACTTTTATTATCCTAAGACGGCATCTGTTTAGTACATACAGGATATGAACATTGCTGCATCATTGGATTCTTCAGTTCATGGTTCGCTCTTTGGAGCCGGGTCACTGCAAACTATTGCTTGACCCTGGGTTGTAAATCTGTTCACGAGAACAGGGACTGGGTTAACACAACCTGGGGTAAAAATCTGTTTAAGAGAACAGGGACTGGGTTAACAAAACCGTGTGTGTGTGTTTTGTGTGTGTTACTGATGCTGCCAAACGCTGCCACCCAAACGTAATCGCCTCATCTCTTCTCTTTTGCTTATGCATTAGATAGATTGGAAAACTAACTCGGGCGTCGGAACAGGTTAGACCCCGTGCGCAGTGGGGCCCTCTTTCAGGCCCCTTTCGGTCTGAACACCCGGAATCGTCACGCTGTCACGGCTCTCCTCATTCTCCCATACATTCGAGCCAAAACCGTGTGGTTGTGTTACTGATGCTGCCACACGCGCGGCCACCGCGCATCAGTATCTTTTGGGTCATTTTTTTATGCATAGATATGGGAAAACTCGGGCGTCGGACCGGTTAGACCCCGAGTGCAGTGGGCCCCTTTCAATGCTCCCTTTCGGTCTGAACACTCGGAACCGTCACGCTGTCACGGCGCTCCTCTCTCCCATACACTCATGCAATAGAACCAGTGTGTGTGTGTGTGTTGAATGACTTGGATTGATTCAAACAACCTCTTATCTATACTATCACAATGTCTACACTACCTGCTGCTAATTGGTTCATTGAACTGTTTATGAATGGCTTTATTTAGACAACCTCAGAGTGATCAAAAACAGCTGCATAAAGGTGCCTCTTGTACCGTCAAAGATTTTTCATTCTAAATTAAAGGTGGGTGACCCAATAATGGCCAATTTTTAATACATTTTCTCCCTAATGTGGAAGCATTAAGCACCAAAGAGACTATCGGGCCGCCGTCACATAGTGACGTATTCAACATTTTTAACTTTTTGGAGAAAATTTGGGGAATATAAGTTTTGTACTAACAATTTCACCAAATTTAAAACCTCAAAGTGCCTTCTAATTCGTAAAATATTAATTAACTAATTATAACCATACTTGCCAAAAGGTTAAATTGTCGCACACATAACAATGTATTTATCAAAAAATCTATTTGTGCAGCTCATAGCCATCGTCTCTGATTTTGAGATATTCGCGGTTCAAATACGTGACGTATTTGTGGGCGTATTTTCAGTTTTTTTTTTTACCAGAACGGTAGATAGATTCGAATTTTTTAGGATTGCTATTTTGTCATTTTCACATAGTTGAAATTGTTGCGCAAAACAGTCCACAAAAACACATGTATGTTCGTGACGTATTGTTTATTCCACATGATGAAATTGATATCTTTAGTTTTCACATAGAGTGACGTATTTTATTTAACATCATTTTTTCGGATATCTAAATTAAATTGAAGTTGTGAGTTATGTGGCAGTTTTCAACAGATTCAATTGAAATTTATGTTTTAATTTACGGTATTGAGCAAATTAAAATCGCAAAATCTTTAAAGGCGTTTTTCTCAAAATGCGAGTTTGCAAATAGTCAATAGTGACGCAGACCGACGATATGATTACAAATTGGGAAAAAGGAAACATTCAAGGCCTTAAATTCCCACTGGAATCATGCAAAAATGTGAAGCTTTCTCAGATACCCAAAATCTCAATTTTTTTTCCCCTTTTATAGGGGAAAGAGTGAGGGGATGAGGTTGTCAAGTGGGTCACCCACCTTTATCCAGGATAAATGGCAAAACCCTGACATGAAACATGTTCTTTCAAAGGGGCATGTTTACGACGGTCCGGTAAGTATTTCCTCACGTGTAGTCGTGTACGACTGCAAAAGAAATATGATCTAAATTGGTACTGGCGAGAGATTAACATATCAGTCAATCATAGAGAATGTGTGTACATGAAACTAATCTAAAAAATCTCCACAATCAGGGGTTCATAGATGTTCTGCATCATAATGTCCATTCTATGTTTGGTTTTGAAATAGTATGTAGCGTATTGGGTCTGACCTTAGAACTGGCGAGAAATGTAACATTTTGGTCGGTTATTGGATGCATCGCAGACAGCTAGGGCAACAATCCTTTCGATACTTTTTCCAGTTCTTGAGAATTTTCAAACACTGGTTTCAATTTACCGCCAATTTTTTTAAATTTTAGAAACCGGATTAACGTACATAATTTTATTTACAATTTGTTAATCAGCAAGTTTAATTAGACCTTAAATGTATTTTGCACTGCAAGGATGTCAGAAGAACATGCAATAATTCATTCATTGAACTTTGAAAATGTAATCACCTCACAATATATCAAAACCAACACAGCTGTTCGACACATGCTAATTTCACGTTTTTTAGAACAACTTTTAAGCAATGGCAAACACAATTTTTGAACACTGATATAAGTAGGGCCATGCAAGAAGCTAATATCTCTGAAAAATCAATACAATCCATTTCAGGAATCCTTGCCATAATAGCCCTACAAAGGTCTTGATTGTAGGTTATACCATTCCTCTAGATGCCCATTCTCCATAGAAAGACATGGAAACTAGATTTTAAGCCAACATATTTGCCCCAATGAAATTTTTGTAAAATTTAACAAATGGATGTACTTTGTGGCTATACCTAGAATCCCCAATCAGTTGTCAAAAGTGTGTCACAGTGATATTTTTGTTTTTATTCCGTTTTGTCATAATAAATGAGACTTATACACACCCCTGTGTTAACACTTGCCCCTATGCTGCAATCTTGGTAAAAATTAGTTGGCACACCTGTGGGGCCTTTTGAAGTATGAAGACCTAATTGTAACATAGAGATGCATACCGAAGGAGTCACTAACTTGAAGTAAAGCTTTAAGTTCACCCTAACACTCGATCCTAATGTCCCCACATACTCACTGTTGGATGTCTGGATGTGGTATGTTCCCCATTGAGCATGGGAGAGGGGGGCTTAATTTTCCTAAGGTATACATCGTTCAGCTTTTGACTTACATTTAGCGGACACGGCTGTGAAAAATATTCGGGGTGAAACCAGTCAAAATTCTTGATTACTTAAATGTTCTAAGAGTAAAATATCATAAATTTTCATATGTTGGCACTTAAACCCCATATTTTTCACTTAATTTTTGAGAAAAATTCAGTCCCGCCAATTATAGCCACAATTCGCGTTTTGTGGGTGACAAAATTTTGACTTGCTAAATTCCTGTGAGTGTATGAACTTGAAAACTACCTAGTAGATTGACTAATTCTTATGGCGAACATTGAAAACAGGGTTAACATTGTAATTTCAAATCATAAATGGGATCAATACCTATTTCTTTATTTTTGTAACAGGGTAACCGTGCATTCAGGGTGATCAATTGATTTGGGCAAAAATGCAATTTCCGCCCAATTTTGTGATTGAAAACGCATAACTCGTCATGGTATGAGCTATGGTGATGCTCTTGTGTCGTTTTGTTCTATTTTAATAGCTAAATAGTGAAATAAAACTTGACTAAGTTGAAGGTACTGAAAACAAATAAAGTAGTTATGTTATCCCTACCCCTAACATTTCGGAGGCGTGAAAAAAATAAGGCCTCTGCAAAAAAATAAGTCCTTCAAAACTGTAGTGTTAAGGCTAAACAAATATAACTTGCTCTATAGCCCCATACCTCCCTCTGAGCAAGCTTTATATTTGTTTAGCCTAGAGTCCCAGTTTTGAAGGACTATTTTTTTTGCGACCGCTATTTTTGCTCAAATTTTGGACTTCGGCAGAAATATGCCGTACATTGCTATGGGAAAAAATTCTCAAGTCTAATCATTATGCATTTTTTTTATTTCAGATTCAGTTTCTACCAAAATTTCACCCTAGAAAAATGTATTTTAAGTAGGATATCTTTCCCTTTAATTTCAACCATTCTGTCCCCCAAACGCAAGTCAAGCTTGAACGCGTCGTATATAAAGTTGCCAACAATTTTGTCTACATTGTTATAGCTTTAGCTAGTTCCTGTATTTATCATTGAACTTTGCACTATGCTCGCCACATACGAAGAAATATTCACCAGGCCCTGATTAAGGCCTGACCAATAGCAAACACACATGATAACATCAACTAATATGTTTTAAACATATTTAGTCATATTAAACAAATATGTTCAAGCAAAACATACTGACCTCTAAGCCTTGGATGTAGCAAGATTGTGAGGCAGTATAAATGCGAAGTATACAAAAATTGTGCGTCAAATTCACTCCCTATGACAAATTACTATATAGATGAAGTAATTGCGCATCAGAGAAATGTCAAATCATAAGTGACTCTCCATGTTACACATTACAAAATCTTTTTTTTTTCTCATCAATCCCACTAATACCAATGCAAAAGCAAACAATCAATCTTCAAATGAATCTAAATCTCAAACAAGCATGGCCATGATATTTTGGTCACAAATGGGTATAGGTTTTTCACAACGAAGTCCAAGTAACGCAAATAGGTATTGAGATTTTCGTGCAAGCGGAAAAAAAACAAAAAAAAAAAAAAAAAAAAAAAAAAAAAAAAAAAATACACTGCACACATCACTAAAGCGGCACAGTGAATAATTTTATACCTCAGTTGTATCTTTGGACTTCTGAGAAATGTTTTCCCCAATGACAATAAGGGCCATACCATAGCAAACGAGAAAATGCACAAGTTAATTCAAATTTACAATAGATGTGTGTATATCCTAACTAATAATACAAAATCTGGACAATTAAATGCTCATCTCTTGGGATATTCTGTAAATACCCTTTTCATTGTTCTGGGGACAAAACCGCATTTTAAGGGCTTACTGTATTTTGGCGAAACGAACACAGACTCTCCCATTGGTTCACACGCTTTAGTCCGTCATGCATGCATAACGTGCATAACGGAATAAATAAAGCGTGTAATCCAATGGGAGTTCGTTTCGTTTTCGCAAAATACAGTAAGCCCATTTTAAGTATGCATGTCAACAATGACCTCAAATTAATGACAACCAGACCCGGGCAACAGATAGCCTTGACTTGAACACCTTCACTGACCCTCTCTCTAAAGCTAATGCCTGGTACTACCTGTGAAACCCATTAATTCCTGTGGATGTACCTTTAAAAGGGATAAGCAGCGATTTGCTTGATCTGAAACATCAAAAAAATTACAAATGTGTATTTTTGGTATTTTTGTTACTGCATAGAACGCCTACCATGACTGCAAGTGGTTGGCTATGAAATCCAGTCCATGGCCCGATCGCTAATAGCCTCGTCCCATAAGCCCGCAGATTTGTACCGAAGTGGTCAACATTTTTTGGGGATCAGCAAGAAACGCTACATTTGTCTCATTTACCCTGTGAAATCTTAGGGGCCAAAAGGATGTTTGGTTTGGAAGTTAGGATCCAAAATGTACCCCATTTTGGTCGCCAATATGAAGTTTACACAAGTGCTCTAGGGACTTACAAAATCACGTTTTTAGCTCTCACAGCAAAACTGACTGAAATACGGCGCAAAACTTTACAGATGGTGTTTTTTTTTTTTTTTTTTTTTTTTAATATTAAAACTTCATATCCTTAAATCGGGCCATCCCCTTTTAAGGGAAGGCGTACTTCTAATCATGGTGTGAATTTCTATACTGTGCACCAAAAATTCCTGACTTGAGATAAAAAACAATCCTTTCCATGTGAAATATCCCAGATTTATAAGCTTAACTATTGTGCACCATGACCTGTTTGACCTCAAACACAAATATGATGATGATGATGTTTATTACCGTGGTGATGGGTTTCAGTGAAAAGGGAGTACCACGGGATGTGCAGCCGAGTAAGGGTTGCATTTTCAGCCTTTTTCGGTATATCGATGGGTCCCCCCCCCTTTTTCTTGACATTTAGTTATAGAAAGGTTTGCATATTCTGCTACAGCATATTTCCCAGTGGTCAATCAGGTATGAAGTGAATGCATGCAAACTGCAAGTGTGAAAAATATGTGCTGCCAGAATGGCTCAAATACAGTTAACAGTATTTTCTCCAGCTTCTGGGCTTCACCCCAACCCTTCTACCAAAGAATTTGTGAACTAATTCGGCTCCAGAGTCTACGATTTTTGGTGCCCCTTTTCTTTCAAATCCTCTTCTTGATACGGGAACTATTCATAACTCACAAGATTTCAATAGATACTTGAGGATGTCCATTGTCATTATAAGGTATATAGAAGGTTAGCTAGTTAATGTCACAGTCTAGAGACGGGGGGTTCAATAACTTTAGGTACAAAGATGGGTTGCAAATCTGTTCATTTTTGGTATATTTTTGGGGTAGTGTTCAAACCTCCAGCCGCACATCCCTACCCAAACTGACCCCCCCCCTTTATTATATACTGGTGTAAACCACAATCAGCTGTTTAGTGTAGATTTTTGAGTCGTCATCCGCTCTATTATGGCGGGAGACGGTCATGACAAATTTCCTCCACACTTCATTTTCTTCACTATTTGATGGCGAGGGTTGACATCATAAAGCCTTACTCAAAATCCTCCTTTTGAGAATGTGATGTTTTAATTTTTCTACCAAGCAATCTATTCATTACTCAAAATGTTAAACATCTCAGAAAGCTCATATATGGTCCTGTAAGCAACCTTATATAACTTTCGTAAACCAGAATTTTTTAATTATGAAACAGCAGAATTAAAGAATTCTTTAATTTTCCTTTAAGTGGCTGAGTTATCCCTATCTGACAGGTAACTGAAAACGGTAATCCTTGAGTTACTCTCAATCATCCTATGCTTGACACCTTATTCATCAGATGTTTAGGCATGTCAATCCTTGGAATGTTTTAAAAGAAATCTCATTAAGTGGGATAGGGAGCTAAAAAGCTGTGTGTAATTCATGGCATCTTGGTGGCATGACTATGAAGCTCAACGTCATTGTTTGGCAAATAAGTTACCATCAGAAAGGTCGTAACTCAAGTGTAAGCGTTCGTTAGTAAACAAAGTGTGCACCATTGAGATGTGGTGAAGGTTATTGTGCTTTATAGTCAATTGGAAGTAGACTTGGGTTAAGGCTTCACGTTTTTCAGAATCTGTAGGTGTTCCAGATTTTTTTGATACCAAAACCTCAAAATCACCAAAAAGTTAGTGTACGTCCTCTGTTTGTCAACCCTGTCTATGGTTTTTTGTTCCTACATCAAATAGTTATATTTAATTGCACATATTAACTTTGATTTATAATCTAAAAAATGCATGTCCATATTTTTTTATCTCTTGTATTATCACTCGCTTCTCCCTTAGGTAGGATATCGGCTACGGCTTCGTGCCATTCTTATTGAAATCTCATGAAATTTTGGTCAATGTGAAAGAAACATGTTGCCAAATTTTTAATTTTTTTCATATGAATAAAATTACTGTTTTTTAATATTGGTCGACCAAGGCTAATGAAAGTTGATTCCCATTTTCCTGTTTCCGACTCCGGATCAGCAAGAAATGCCTATCAAATAATAGCTTCATTATTCCAATAATTTTATTTCATAATTTTCCAACTGTTTAAGACAAAAACGGTTGTTTGTAAAAAACGTGATCTTACTCACGACTGATGCATTTTAAGCATTTTACGATGCAGGGGGGAGAAGAATCGGAAAACGTCCTTTTTCTAAGATCAATAACAATTTAACTTGGTTCCCCCCGTTCCTTACCTACGTCCGTGTGTTTTTTCTATTAAACCACCGATTGATCGCTTGACTACCTTTTTATGCGTACCAAGTTGATTTAAAATGAAGCCTGGTCATAAGTAATTTGTTTCGTGCCTCAAAACAAAGCATATACTGCATTAACTTTGCCATCAATAATGACAAGCCTGAAAATAATGAATAAGGAAACATTCCCCACTCAGTCATGAAAAAAAATGAAACGGGAAACTGGGAATCAACTTTCATTATCCTGATGTTTTTCAATTCCCATAGAACTTTGACCGGGGCTGATTTTGGAAGTATAGAAAATGACCAAAATGGGGCAATTTTTGTGACAAACTACACATTTTATTTCACTTATTTCCTCAAGAATTGAATGAGTTATAAGATTGGTGTTTATTTTTACTGGTTAAAGAAATAATCAAAATCCATACAATTTTTTATTTGCTGTGTGGGGTCTCAAAAACCAAGGACAGGTGGTCGCAACTTTTCGTAATTTTTCCTAGAAGAAACTACACACCTCCCTTGGTGATGATAAGGTGTCAATGACAGGAACTCAAATGTTAGAAAATTCTCACGTTCGATTGGCCGATGGAGTTGTTTCTATTTGAATAATAGGTGTTTTTAATTTTTTTCCTAAATTATTTTTCCCTAAATAATGTTTCTAAAAAATTAAACACTTGATTCAAAAAAGCTAACGTGAGATTTTAGGTATTTTGTTTATATACACACACCCTGGAGTTTTCATCAGCTAAAAGCACCTTCCAATTTAGCCTGGGACAAATTATTTGATTGTAAAATTAGGGATTTTTAAAAAATAAATAAAAACACAAACACATCACGCAGTCTTGACACGGCAAAAAAAAATTGTGGAGGAGAGTCAATCCTTACCATAGTCAAGTTTGGACTAAATGAATGGTAGGGGTTTTTATTTTATGGTCATTTTGCTCTAAATGACCATTTAAAATATCCATATTCCGATGATCCTAACATTAACCATTTCTACACAATAACTCTTGACTTTTGACCTCAAATTCTGAACCTTCCATCACCCACTGTTCATCCCCACCATTTCGTGAATCCATTCGAAGATTGTGGAGCAGACTCATTTACTAGAACCGAGTAAGAAACAGATGGTCAGATAGCAAGATGGCACCTATTATGCACTGCTAACATAACGTGTCTTGTTAGAAAATCACTTGTTTAAATCACTGAAATGAAAGGGGATTAATAACAATAACCATTCTTTGAAACAGCAGAACAACACACTATCAAGCTGAGCAAGCTAAGCAAGCTATAAAATAACCAACACTTGAACAACAATAGAACCACTTGAGGGCACCCAAGTGCAGTACTTAGCTTCAAAGGTGCTTGTTTATCAAGTGGTTTTGCTTGGTCTTTTTTGTTTTGAGCTTGCTTTGAGCTTGGTTCTGGTTTGATTTTTAGCTTGTCTTGGAATAGTTTTATTTTATGTTGATGTTTAATTCCCGCTTTCACCAGAGGATTAGAGGACAAGACATTTTTTCTCAATCAAGCACTTTAGTTAGTTATATAGCCATGCGGTTGAGTTAAGAAATAGCTCTTTCATTTTGGTCCATTGAATATTTTTTGTATTATTTTATTAAAGAACCATTTTACATCTGCTATCCCTCCAATAGCTGAAGCTTGTTATGTACCATTCTATCAAAGATTGTTGTTACTCCCATACCCTAAATCAATGAAACAATAACTGGGGGTCCTTGATTGAAATAAATAGCTGGGGATAAAATGACTGACAGGAAATCTGGAAACCCTACAAGGTGTGGTATAAAGTCTGTTTGATATGGAAGTCAACTTTTCATATAAGGGCACTGTGGACAATGTACCTACCCAATGCATGACCCAACTTGGACCACGTGTGACCTTTGGCTTCAAATGTCTTGAACCACCACATAAGTGCCTACCATAAAGATGTTACCACTTAGTTTGTCGATATTTAAATTCTACCTACCTATCAAAATCGGCAATTACGTCACTTGACCCTTGGACCAAAATGCCATCGACTCAAAACTTAGGCCTCTACCAAAAGCTTGTTATTCCCAAGATTACTGAAGACAGCTAGCCTACTTCAATCACAGGCTGTTTGACTCCACGCAAATTGTCTCGTTTATTTTTAGAGCAAGTTTAAAGCAATGGACGACACAATTTTGACACTGATAAAGTTGGGACATGCAAGAGTTATTAATTCTGTTAAAAAACTCAGAAAAAATCCATTGTGGAATCTTGCCATATAGGCCTACAAAGGTCATAATTTGTATGATATAGCCACCCTCTATATGCTTATTCCCCATAGAAAGAAGGGTAAAACTAATTTTTATGACAAATCATATTTGCCTGCAACAAAAATTTCATCAAAATACACAGGATGGTAGTTACTGGAATAATCATCCATATTAGTTGTCACAAGTGTGTCGCCATTGATATTTTTTGGTTTTATTCTCATTTTGTTATAATAAGTGAGACTTTCAACAGCTGTTGCAATGTGTTCCAGGTAAAAATTCGACGCTTGTGACACGTGCAACAGTGCCCTTATCTTGTGACACAGCTTTTATCTTGTGGACATTTGACACTTGGCTTCTTATCCAGTGATGAAAGCCATTTGGTAAATTTTGTGACAGCCTTAGTTTCTTATGGCCTATCATAGTGTCAATTTTGCATCATATTGTACCTAAACTATCTGTCGCACATTGAAAAAGGCTTACCTATTGGTACCAATGAAAGTATTGTGTGATAGTCATTAATTAAAATGCAAGTTATCTATTACACCAGCAACTTACATTACATCGAACCAATTAAAGCATTTTAAATGCAAATAGACATAATTGTATGTAAAATAAATTTTGGCTAATAAATTGCATAAGTTTTTAAATGGTTCTCTGTAATATAAAAAAATAAGAAAATACTCTTTCCTAACTTTTAAAACAGCTCTCAGGGTTTACACAAGCCTAATCCCTAGTAATTACATGGTAAAACAATTCCCAGGCTCTTGCCAATGTTGTTTTCCACTTTTTGTACACATTGAATGAGTACCTAGATCAAATTGTACCATTTGTTTTCCTTCCATTAAAGCTCTGTAACATAAAAATACAGAGTTCCTGTAAGCATCGTATGCCATCGCAGTTTGTGAATTGGGACAAAAAAAGGGACATGGGGACATTCTTAGGTCACGTTTGTGACCTTAAAACCGGCGATTTTTACCTTCAACCATGCTGTTTTTGTCAATGTAACCAAGCTGTTATTATTTTTACATATTAATAACCTTGAGTCCAAACCTAACAAAATAATGTTTCCACTTCAATTGATTCGTTATTTGTCTGGCGGAAAATAAAGTTCGGTCACGTTTTGTGACCATCGAAGGTCACCACACGGACCAAACTTGTATTTTCCCCCATGCCAAAAATACCAATTCTTACAAAAAGTGGAAACATATTTTTGGTTAAGTTTGCACTCAAGGTTATTAATAATAAAAATAACAGATTGGTAACGTTGACAAAATAGCATTCAGTTGAAAGTAAAAAATCAACGGTTTTTAGGTCACACACATGACCGAAGAAGGCTTCCTGAGATGACCATTTTGGGGGGGCATGACCTCTATTTTCTTTCCATAGATTTACTTGTTTTCTGGATTCACTTTTGTTATTATTGCACAGCAGCTACCCCTAAGCAATACAGGGATGTGTCCACATAAGAATAAAGGTGCAACGAGAGATTTGAAGGCATCCATAGTTTCTGTTCATATGTAATAATTCATACAGATTAGGCCAAAAAAAGGAGTTTCTCTCAGCTTCCAGTAGCTACAAACCTAGCACTGTTGCATTTTAGGTCAAAAAAACGCTATGCACTACACAGAAATTATCTTTTAACGGAATTTTTTACACTTTCTATATTTTTACGCGTGTGGGCCACCAAATGTGTAAATTTGATTTTTAAATCTATTCGCATTGGAACGCTGAGGACCCACGCTTTTTTTCTTGGGTCTTAGACACTCTTACCTTTATTAGAAAGCCCTTAAAAGTGAAAAGGTTGATTTTTATATGCTTAGATTTCAAATATAAAACATAGGATGAGTTTCACACTTGCTCCAATATAAATAATATTAGGAAAAAATTTCACAATATTCTGTACCAAAAAGATAAACTCTCAGTCTTAAGTATATTTTGATAGAAGCTTCACATTAGTTGAAAAAAATGTAGGGATTTTCCACATTTTTTTAAGGACACCTTGTATGTGCAATCTTGTTCCACTTTAATATATTTCAGGATAACCAATCTTCACACACCTGTAGCAGTCTTATCGGCAGATGAAATTGAGCAATACTTGCATTCAATATATGCCAACCAAGCAATTAAATAAATGCACCATCATTTTTCTGTCAGCAGTGGGATGGCTTGGTAGGCTAACCTGTCATATACTTCCTCCCCAAGGTGGAGTAAATCCTTTGGACTGGAGGGTATAAAGTTTTCGGTCCATCATTCTGACTTAAAATGACAGTAGAAAATTTTCTTGGTTTTAATTTTTGGAGATGCAATAGTGCACAAGATATTTATCAAAAAAGGTTCATTTGGTGTAACTGTGGTTGCAAACTCCCTATGGCCAAACACTATTAATTTTCACTCCCATGTCAGAGGGAAGTATTGGAACAGACCTATGGGGGGGGACCACGAATGAAATGCACAAGTTCTGGCAGATGTCCATTCATAGAATTGTCTAACTGCCTGTAATGCAGCAAGGAATTCATCAAGAAGTTTATCCATCCTGCTTAGACAAGTTGCATGCCATCTCAGGCTTGAAAAACTGTGATCAAGTGCTGACTAATCTCCTCCTGGGTCCAATAAGACGACAGTACCAACTGAAAGACATACTTCTTTGCTCGGCGATTCAGTTTCCTACGCCCATTGATCATAGCTTTCTGAATATGAATGTTTTTCCCAATCCCATTGGAGCCATAGTAGAATAGGATTGGAGGGAGGCATAGACCAATATGTGACACCTGGGTAAGAGTCTACGCACCATTGTGATTGCCTGACAAATACCATTCCTGCAAAGTTTCATTTCAACTTCACAAAGTCATTGGATCCTAAAGTTGTATTATCTAATAGTGGGTGGTGTTGTGTGAAGAATGAAGATGTCAGGAGTTTCCTGTGGGTAGAGTGTGCAGTGTGATGTCTTTATGCTATACCAAAAGACATCTGAAGTGGAATGAAAGTTTCTTTACCTGCCTAATTTTGCTTGTTCCTTATTCGTGGATGAAGCGTCTCCAACCACCCAAAACTAAGGCATACTCCTGACCTTAAAAGAGAAGAAAAAATCATGCACACCCATCAGTAATATATAGAAAAAGCCACATATTGTATCCTAGTAGGATTACTACAAATTTCTACAAAAAAAAACATAATAACTCTCTACTTTGTTTCATCTCAAGCTGCTGGACATAACCGCTTGCTCTTAACTTGCCATAGCCTTCAAAGCACACACGATCTTCAGAATCACAAGCATAATAGCACACTACAGTGTTTGCATCCCTTTGGACATGGACAAAAGTGTGGGTATATCTCTGTGGAAACTGCGCTTACATGCAATCAAACAGTGTGCCGTCCGACAGGAAAGTGGCTGTATATAGTTACAGTCCAAGGGATTTTGCAAATTATGTAGTAGCACAATAAAGAGTAACCCTATGATGTCACTTTCAAACTCAAAGTTAAAAACAAAGTACAGCATATAGCTACGATGAATCTACCAACATCTATGAAGTAGAGGCAGGATATTTGTAATTTTCTATTTCTGAAGGCACAAAACTAAATGACTAGGGAGTGAATGAGGGGGTTTCATGTTAACAGCAACGATACCCAATACATCAAGGACATTAGGGTGGCTGGGTGAGTGGGATTCGGACTGTTCTCTGGAATATTTCTGGGTTCCTTCCATCACTTGACCCAATCTTTTTTGGTTGGCCTTGACAACACTCACCAGATGTTATCTCTCACAATCTGCTTGGTCAAACCACTGAGAGATGTTATGGGAGACACTGAGCAAGTTGGGAGTCTCTCCTGACAGATAAAATAAAGTGATAATTCTGCAACTTTCTGGAATTAGATCCTGTGAGCTATATGGTACATGGTAACCCACATATTGATGCAATGTGACAGAGTACGCTGTAGGGTTGTGGCCAACTTTCCTGGTGTAGTGCAAGTTCTTGCCTGGAATTCATAACCAGCGCCAATCTGTTGGCTCAAAGTGCAGTTAGCAGGAAAAAATTTCCCATTCTTAATACAGGAAAATGTGCAAACTCTGATTTATGCCTCTTGATGACAAGGATGTAGGCTGTCAAGTGCTTCATCAAGAGTAGCTTTGAAGGCAGGCCTTGACCATTAAGGCTCTGGAAAAGAACCATACCAATGGCTCTGAAAAGAACCATACACATGACTGAAGACGTCCTTTGATATGGCAGTGGTATTACATGCTGTGCAGTGAAGGTTTACATGTGATAGACATGAAGCGGGACATCTGTGGCATTTGTATATACCCCGCAAAATAATGAATATGTGGAATCATTGTGGCAGATTAAAGAATGAAAATGTGAGCAAGCTTATGACTACTTAATGTCATATGTTGTAAAGCCAAAACTGGTTGTACCTTAGTGATAAGACAAAAAAGTGCAAACCTGAGGGAACCTTTCTTGACTCTTAGATACAACATGCTGAATGCTAGTGAATTGATGCTACAAAATTAGCTTAAAGTTAAAGGACACTGTTCCATTGTGAACTACAAAATAATATCAAGCAATCTGATAAAGCACCTAAATGGCACTATTTGATTCAGGTGAGGTTTACTGCATTCAAATGCAATGAAGAGCCTGGTAAGTGCCAAAGTTTACAGCGAAGAAATTAGAATCATCATTCAGTGATAAAGCTAGGTATTCCTGGGAAACAGTGTAGCATAAACATGGTTTTTTTAAAAATTATGTAGCGTAATATGATACTTGGTGAGAATAAACCAGACACCACATCTATACAAAAAGAGATCGACACCCTTTGGAATCCTGAAGACACAGCTGAAACTTAATCCAAAATAACCGTGCAAGCAAACCCCTTTCTTGGTGTGGAAGTGCTTTGGATTTGGTGACTACGTAATGATTGTATAGAACATGTGGATATCAAGCTGGTGGACTTTGTAGATTGTATGATGTCCAAGTTGGTTAAACTGAACCTTTGAAATAAATACCATGCATCATTGAGAGAAATGGGATGGCTGGCTGCTACTTAACGCTGCATGTGTCACAATTGATAAACAAAGTGATGCCAAAAATGTGTTTAGCCATCACCATGTTATAACTGCAATATAATACCTGCGTGACAAATATGACATGCAGTGGTGGTGGCCCGGGGGGCCACTCACCATCAAGTTTGGTGGGTAGGACGTGCCTCCGAGAGTTGGAAGTTGGACATAGATTATACCATTTTGGACAAAAAAAGGGGGACCCTTGAATTATACAGAGATTGCAGTTTTGGGCTAAATTTAACCCAAATTGCTATTTTTTCCTCAAATTTTGACATTTTAAGCAAATTTGGACACTTTTGCTTCAGATTGAGGAATTTTGGAACTAATCTTCTTTCCAACAATTTAAGAAAATTTGGCTTCCGATTGAGAAATTGACCAATTTTCCATTAAATTGAGGGCAATTTTGAAAAGTGAAGACCCAGTTGCTTATACAAAAATGGCATGAAAAAAGGGTCATTGATAGACCAGAGGCTGAAAAGGGGACCGATGTCGGTGGCACATCCTGTATGGTCACTTGTGTTGAGAACAGAGAATTAAAATCACAGATAATTACTTACGATTGATAATTCTCTAATTCACCATACAAAGGCCGTCTTGAAATTTCACACAAACACAAAAATTGCAACACCAGTTCTGTTCCTCATTCTTGATTATCAATGTCCAACATATTTTACCAACAGTTTAGATCACTTTGCCAAAGATGTTAACACTATTTTACAACACGAAGCATCATTAATTGAAACAAAACAAGTGGTCACTATTTGCTGCAACAAAGAAATAGGTGCTAGAAGTACATGTTGTAAGTACTCAACTAATAGCACAAATGAAAGACAACAATAATGCAGACATCCAATACTAATTAGGGGTGATCACCCTGCAAAATTTCTGAGTTTACCATTGTATTGAGTGGCATGCATGTAGGTGCAATGAAAAACCCACCCATACAAATGAGCCATATTAAACAGAATATATCATTAATCTACACTAACCATATGGATGATTGATTGATCAATGCGAGTTGTCTGAAAAATTAATTCTGCCTGTGTGCTTGCCCACCCACCTGCTGGCTTGCATGCTTCCCATTCAAACCAACACCCACCAACTTAATATGCCTGCTTTACCTCCAATCCAAACCTCCTTACCCTCCCTTCTACCAATCCACAGACATTGACACCCAATATCAGCTTTAACATGGTGCCATGGTTTGCTGGTGGTTGTTTTCTATGAATGACCAATACTACTAGTCATTTTCTACTGATTCATTTTAATGACTGATATATTATTAGTTATCAATCAAAATATCAATTGAGGTCTGCAAATTTGTTTGCATTATTGCAAGAGTGAAAAAATTACATCAGCAACACCTCCATTCACACCAGGATATCTTCTTAGAAGCAAAAAAAAAAAAAAAAACATTGTTAGGGATTGGTAATTAGGTTATAGACACATAATTGAACAAACTAGCTGTATAGTCATATACAGCGCTTTAATTAGATAGTGTTTGTGTGTTGGCAGGCATTTCTTCATCACCAATCCGATGTGATTTGTTGCCGGATCCACACGTCATTGGTAATGGCTTTGTGGTGGTGTCGGGATGTTTTCAGCTAGTGTTGCTTATCCGGGGCACGCGTTGTATCCATGATCGGCCGCTCCTAACAGGCCCCGCTATTGAGGCCGGGGCGGATGGGAACAGTAATGGTTTGCACCCTACGCTTATTAGACAATACTGCGATGTACATGATACAGGTTGTGACTCGCTGTACACGGGACGACGGCTTAAAATCCCCCTCCGAAGGACGGATGCTTTCATGATCAATTTGCCCCAAATTCCAAAGCGAACAAGGGAGGGAGCGGGTGGTAGGAATTCTGTATTTATCAATAGCTGTGATTGTATAACATTCCAATTATGGATACAGGGTCTGCAAGACCAGCTAATGAATATATAACCTCTGACACAAATACATAAAGAGGTACTCCAGATATGAGGATATCAATAATAGCGCCTATTGCGTAGGTAGAAATTGGCAGGGCTATTTACTGTCCTCTTGGTTATTTTGGTGTTGTGGCATGGGCCTGGTTATATCCTAAATGTGTTAGAAACATAAAATATGCAAGCAATATTACAAGACAGATCGAACTTGATCACCGAAGAGTAATATCTAAGCAAGTAAAGCAGCAATGGTACAGTAGCTTATACAGATACCTAAACACTTCAGTGTTAAGGAAAAGCTAATTTTTGGTTCAAAGCCCAACACCGTGTAATCGTGAGTCTTAAGTATGAAGATTTCATTGTTTCTACAAAATTATCCCAAATAACCTCTCAATGGACCTTTGACCTCAAATTCATGAGCAACTGTGGCAAAACTCATCTTTTTCTTGAAAAGCAATATTAACACCCCAGTATATTTACAATATTGACTCGTAATCCCTGCACCCACCACACAACTCACCACTCATGATTAATTTTGTGCAACTTAATAAATATCATTGTGTTGCAACCTTGTATTACCCCCAAGATGACCTTTGTCCAAATTAAACTCCCATAAAAAGGATCATCTAACAACTTAGGTGAATAGCATTTTTACAAAGAGACACTTAACCTTTTTCAACAATTATCTCAAATGCACCCCCAGATAACCTTTGACAACAACCAGATTTAAACTTTAGTTTAAACTAAATGTGGATTAGAGCATGATCAGAAGTTGATTGAAATTGTGAACAAACAAATGAATGATTACAGACAATGTATGATCCTCACACAAACACATGAATCACAATTTCAGGAGAAAAACTCTTAAACTGCTCTTAAAAGAAAGAAATCTGTGCACTTGCTGCTGGTGCAAATTGCATACAAGATGTGACGTTTACCTAGGCGACTCTGACATGTAGCTATGGAACTCTCTTGATTGGTGGGCAGTCAGTTGTGTGTCTTGCAAGCTGAAGAAATTACCTGCTCCATTACTATGTGATTCCTTGAACAGAAGGCATGCTTCAAGCAATGCTAACTGTTGCAACGGTGCAATGTGCTTTTGCTATATGCATCATCTTCAAAAGCTCAGGTAAGGAGACTATACTAATTCAGGAAACAGCAGATGTCAATTCCATTTTAAATATGTGGACACTATTTAACTATGAGTAATTAGATTTACCTTCTTTTTTTTATGGATTAATACCTGTCTAATTCAAGACTTCTAAAAGTTGCGACAAGGACTTGTAGCTTATTTTCTAGTCTCCCCCAGATCTGACATACTTGGTTTGGTACTTAATTAATCCTTAACTAGAATTAGCAATATATTATGCTGATTAAATAGAGAATTTTGACTCACCTATTACAGATTCATGTCCATCTAGTTCCAACAGCTAGTAATGTTTTCCACGAGCAAATTGAAGCTGGCACCCTTCAAAGTCAAAGTACGCATTAAATTTGCCTGGTTACGAAGAATTCCTTTTATTAACCGGCGAATAACGGGGACGTCAAGGTTTGTTCAATCATTCCACACTCTAAATGAAAACACTGGTGGTATGCAGCACTTCTTTCTTGCAATACAATATCACTGTCTTACAACGAAGCAGGCCACAATTGTCATGTATTGTGTTCATCTAACAGTACCTTTGTGGTTGTTTTGGTTACCCACACGAAGCGGAGATCGATTGGCACATTGGTATAATTACTACTGAATTTGGCTTACAGGTGAGCAGAAATGTGTAATCATTAGTTTGAGTCCGGTAATGATATAGTGTCCCGTTCAAAAGAGCTTCTCTAGGTGAGAGTTAGACTGTTGCAGTTGCTCCTTTAGAAATTGAGTCTACAGTCGGTGACTTTCAATAGTACTTATTTTTGGCTTGTGAGCGAGTGCTGAGTTGTCACGATCAACCTGTTGTGAAATTTAAACTTGGCAAATATTGCTGATGCATGTACATTTACAAAAACATGTATGATTTTTTTTTTCTGTTCCCTGATTTAGACAGAAATCAGAACCCAAACCATTATGCAAGGAAAAGTAATAAAATTACACTCTAAGCTTAAATTGAAAGTAAGCAAACAAAGAAAAATCAGAGTATTAAATACTCTATTCCACCAAAAAAGCCAAGGGACACCAAACCTTTTCTACAAAGCACCACATCCCACCTTATGTGTTAATTGCACTTTTCTTTTGACTGTCAAATGCATTGTAAGGTGTTCGCCCCAGTAGTGCTCTCGGCACCTGGGATGGAGGGGTATAGTTTATTACATCTTGAAATGGATCAATGAGCTACCTCAAAGGGTTCCACTTGGGAAATTTTGTATGCATGACCCTACTTTAAGAATAATTAAAGATTAGCCACAGGCACACTAACAAATTAAGCTAAAAAGACAGGGTGGAAGAGGAGCCGAAGCGATAGTATATGTGTAGGTGTTAGGTCCAAAGTGTCCATCACTTTCCTAGCATATAGCATCGGAACAGTATATTTACATATAGCACTAGTAATACAGAGGTGGCCGGTTCCGTACGGCCAAGAGCACGTTTTTTTTTCTTAAAAAACTTGCTGCACTGGCCCATCTCCAAGGCAAAGATTGATAAATATTCATCAGTGTCTAACTGGAAAATTAGCTAGTTAAAATGTCAAAACAAATAAACAAATCGTTATATGTAAATATACCATTCTGATGCTATTGATAGGAAAAGCGATGGACACCTTTCGGACCATACAGCTATAGACGATTCCCTCATACTCTGTACCAAACCTGGTTTGTTAGCTTAATTGGTTAAGAGCACAGTATGCTGGTACTACAGAGGTTGCCGGGTTCGAGTCCAGCCAAGTGGCACTGGGTTAACACTTTTTTTTTCAATTGCATGCACATGGTATACCAGGAAAGATTCATAATATTCATGGCAACCAACTGGCAAACAAAACAACCAAATAACTGACCTGACCACTAGGTCCCTTGGACCCGCCCACATGAGCAGGACCTCATACTTCTAATTTTTTTTCATCCCTTGAAGTCCTGCATGCCAGAAATGTGTTTTATATCAGTGACTACTCTTCATTCAAAATCACACCTAGTGGAAACACCCTTACAGAGAAAATTTGCACTATAGGAAATTCATTTAAATAGCAATTAGGCAAACTAGTACATAAAGGTTCCAAAGAATGTTCTTCATCATGCTATACAACCTATGGTGAGAAACAACAGCAGACAATCTACTTTATATCATGGTCACATTCCAGAACAGAAAACTATGACAGACCCTATATGATACAGTCTGACAGGGATACCGACAATCTAGGAAAAAAATAGTTGGTACACTTAATGCAATATGTGTAACCATTCCAAGTTCAAAAACTGAGATTGACTTTGGGTTAAATCACGGTTTTTAGAAAACAGATGTCTCCCCTTACAAAATTCTTACCCACTCCCCATCAATCAGTGTTGAGGACTGGCCGAGGTTGCTGACAACCTTGACTCAGATCAACAGTGCTTGGGGGAGAGGGATTAACATTCCCTATATTGAATAAAGTGTACAAAGCCTTTTTCCAAGATTGTAGGTCACATTCGTTGACAGGTGTACAATATGAACGGTGCAAAATAACCATAGTTTTTGGCACAGGTTTTTATCTTTCTGGCCGCCGAAAAAAATAATTAAATTAACATGACATGGTCTGTTATAGATGAGGGCATCATACATTATGAAGTGTAGTTGTGTACATTAGTTATTTATTATAGCCAGTTTCCATTTTTTGTTGTTCTCATCACAGCAATTAACGTGGAACTTAATATGGACCAGTTCCAACTCGATAGTTTCATCAGTAAAATAGGTGGACCTAAACAATTGTCCTAATCATAATAGCATAGGTGTAATGGACAGTTCCATTTAAAAGTCAACATTTTCCCTGTGGGAAGGCTACCTAAATCTTCTACAGAAGGGGTGTGTATTAAAAATATTATCTATGGCCTGTTACATTGTTATCACCCCCCCCCCCATGGAAGACCTACATGTAATTAATTGGACTCTTCCCCAGAGTGGGTGTCAGCATTTCCACCTGCAGTCACCCATGCGGCTATTCCATTTGAATAAAACTCTGGCCCTATGGAAGACTTATCATGAAAGATTACCTTAGGAAGGCTAATTCTTTGATGTGGGGATTTCAAATAGAACAACAAATTCTTTCTAAGTCAACTGTTGCATGGATGGTGACAACATGGAATGTAATAGAAACATTTTCTTTCAAGCACAGGTACACACAACGGCAGAACTTGTTGCTAGTTAATGAACACAGTATGCAAAATCTATTTTGATAGCATCATCCACAATTCTAAAAGGTCCCCCGGTTACCAACATCAGACATATGCTCACAATATGAATTATTTAAGATCATCTTGAGGACACATTAATAAACGGATTTCAGGTTTCTTTTACAATCTTATGAAAGCCACTCGTCAAAATGCTGATACTGATACCACTAGCATCTCTCAGTTCAGTTCACAGCTGATTAAATTACTGTACTAGCACGGACATTCTCCCAAAACTGACTGCCTTTGAATTGAAAGTTGCCGTGGAAAAAACTACAAGTGGAATCCAACAAGCTTACATTATCCATGACACTTACTACACCTCACTGATTGGAATAATCTTTGGTACCCATTTCTATACCTGGCCATGCTAAAGACGAATGCTAATTCAAAGGCGATAATTATCGTACCTGGCCATGTGCTAAAGACCAACCCAACAGATGATTATAATCTTGCCTCTAAAATCTGCTGGGGAGCGAGCCTTTCGTTTTGCTGCCCATTCAGCCTGGACCTCCCTTCCTACCACACTTCGCAACTTACCCTCCCGTACTCAGTTCAAGAGCCAGTAAAGACTCATTTATTCCACAGGCATTCCCAAACGCATAGTGTTTTGTGGGTCTTCCTGTTTTTTGGTCTTTTTGTGCGCACTGAGATCTTATGATGATTTTGCGCGTTATTAAGAAACTCTGTATATTTTAATTATACCTGGCCGTGCTAAAGAAATTATACAACTGATATTACCCAGGGGTCGATTAGAAAAGTATAATTTACATGCACATGTTAGCTTTTTCCCAAATAAGGGCTGAAAAATACAGAAAAATAACATGCACCGAGGAAAAATCACATGCAAGAATCAAATTACATGCAGGGATGTGGGCACCTGGGTAAATCGAACCTGACTTACCGTACATGAGCCAATCTAATAAATGGCACCAAATGTTTCATGATCTCCAAACTTATCCATGTTGAAGATATTACTAAAAGAACATATGATGATATTCTTACTGGCTTGTTGTACTAAAGATAATGCTAGGCGAATGTGTACTTGGGCATACTAATAGTGCACTTTTATCCCTCTGCTGCAGTAGGTCATAACTTTGTTGCAAACTTCTTCTCGAACCACGTCAGATCCCGTGGAGGGGGGTACTCATATTTTTAAAGTGTATATTGGGATGATCCACTCCATGGGCAATATTTTTAATTGAAAAAATCCCAAACAATGGGTCTTATTTTCCCCAAAACTGCCCATCAAACATGTTAAAAAGTCAAAATTTTTCTCCTGGGGTCTTGTGCATGCATTTGTTTAAAATGGGCATATATTTGAAGCAAAATCCTTATAAATTGGTACCTTTTCTACCAAATGACCTTAGAATGTATAGGGGTGCAACTCTCCCTCAGCTGCACATCCCCGACCAAACCACAACCGAGTATCCCCCCATCTCCCCCCCCCCCCGGTCAAGATATGCTCTCTTTATGGGTGGTGTGTGTAAAATGCTGATGTGTTAAGCCAGCTGCACATGGGGCAACATCAATCTCGCGCTGACGTTACTGCACAGAGTTGGGACTGGATAAATGCAGTTTAAACCACATCTGCGATCTTTATTTGCAACCTAGCTATGTCGAAGATATTGCTAACTAACCCTGATCATTATCTGTAGTAACCTGGCAACATTACAGATAATTCCTATCTAAAACTGTGGTAATCATCTACATACTTGAGCCATGCTAAAGACCATGCTAACCAGTGTGATCAGTAATCTGCACCAGGTCATGCTTAAGATAATGCTAACAAACTGTGACAAACTCAGATCATAGTCATGCCCAACAGAAAATGCTAGCTCGCTGTGATCATCACCTGTACCTGGCCATGCTAAAGATAAGCCTATAACAACTGTAATGACAATCTGTACCTGGGCATAAACAAAAGCAAATGCTAAACAATTTTGATAATTTATGTTATATGTTCCCCTGGCATGCTAAATGACATGCTAACAAACTGATCATTCAGTACCGTACTTGGCCATGCTAAAGATAATGCTATCCAAACTATGATCATACTGCACCAATAATTCCACAACCTTTCATTTTATCTCATCTTCTTTTTTGACCCATTCCTGCAATAACCTCACCTGGTTCCATCTGGTAACTTCCTAAAGAAGTAACTACTGGTATTTTACTGCCACTGATGCCAGCTCTGCTGCTTCAAATCCAACGAACAAACGTCCACAAGCATTTTCCGTCATCACTAGAGAATCTTCTCGCCCTATAACGCACTTTGGCCTATTTTGTTCACATCACATCGAACAAAGACACACGTTATGTTTGTGAAGGTACATAATACTGACCTCAGTGCAAAGATGGGGTTTTTGAGATGTTTGGTCAAGTTTGCTGTTGGCTACTTTCTTGTTGGTTTCAACAACCTGGACTTGCACATGATAGAACATACATAACCTCTTTGGAACAACAATTATACATGTACAGTGCCATAAGACGATAACACTCAAGCATAACAACCAATCGGGCCCAAAAGGTCAGGATTCAGCATTATGCAAGTTTAAGGTCACATAGAAGACTAATTTTACACCAGATTTCAGGCAGTAATAGCACCAAGATTAAAATTTTAGAGGGCAGAAAAAATAAGGGCAAGGTGACTTGGAAATTTTCAGTCCAAAAAATATGTAGTGCATCAAGCCTGCTAAACTACTGCAAGTTAATAATAGACAAATATAATGTTAAATGTGCCTAAATGCACTGAAGAGGCATAAGAAGTTACTACTTAACTGTAATTTTACAATTATCCATCTCTTTGAAAAGTGGGCTCAAGTTTTGGTATAAAATTGGATCGATTTAGCCCAAATTAAGTGTTGATCTATGAGTTGCAAAATATTGTGGCGAGAGCACATCCAAGAACACTATTTTAAAACTCATAGCGACGACCAATTAAAGACACTATCAGTGATTTTGAAAATATTTGAAATTGTGCAGGAATATCTTCACAAGTGAAGGATAAGTCTGTAGAATTCTCATAATTACCCTTTCCAACTGAATAATTTACAGAAAAGGAAGAAAACGGCAATGTTTAAAGATACGAATCTACATTCAATTAAGTGTTAAAGTTTCCGTAACGGACATTAATGACTAAAATTTCCGATTCTGTTCCCTTATTGGTTTTGCTTCTGGTCTTATCATTTGCAGGGTTGTTAGGATACCTGTACTTTTTCCAATACATGCAAAATCTTGATTTTGATGATTTTTTTCGATTTTCTGATTTAGCAACTCAGCTGATTAGTGTCTTTAATATTGGGCATAATCATCCAATTTTATCATTATCTGTTTATATGGCAGGACTGGGGGAGAGAAGGGGAAACCCTAAGGTCGGAAGGGGAGGGCAAATCCCAGCATGAGCATGAAATGAAACTGAATTTCGCGGTTCTCGACTTACGCGCTCGCTATATTCAAGAATATATTTTTTAATATTACTTTTTTCCGGCAGGTCCTAGTGTGATCTGTTTACAGGTGAAGTTCAAGTCCTTGTGCCTATTACGTAGCCCTAAACCCAAGACCAAAACTTGAAAAAACTCATGAGTTACTGCTAGAAATCACTAAGTCACAAAAAGATGTGATGACGTCATCGTACCAACACCATATTGGCACGAAATCGATGGCCGGGCCAGCGACTCCCTCGTTCCTTGCCATCCCTGCTCCCATTGGGGAATGGTACCTCGGAGGCCCCTGGTTCGAATCCCGCCAAAGGATGTGCAAGCTTCTTTAGCTCTATCCCTTTACCCCTTCCCTTCTGGAAACCAAAGGGCTGTTAGGTTAAGAGTACCCTTCCTTTTTTCCAGGTAAAGGGTACCCTAAACAAAGTTCGCATACAAAGAAACTTATGGAGGAGCGCAATGTCCCAAAATAGATTATAGATAAAATGACCATTTATTGTCATTTTAACATTTAAAATATTATGTTTGGAGGGTCATTTACAAAACAGTTGCCAATGGAGCACCAAGATTGAACTTTTCTCACTCATCAAGGAAAGCCTTTTACGGACAACGTTACCTTATCAACCATGACAAAGATAAAGTGCAAGATCACAAAGTTAACATCTTTAAGAACTCATCTTTAACTCACCATTTCCATCCACCAGAATCTTTTCTTCACTAGATGCAACATCGCCTCTACAGTATCTGCCAACATCTTTTGAGTAGTTCCTTCAGCTGCATCATCCATGGAACATCCCTCTTCTTCCTTTTCAGTGAACACATCTTCATTACTAGCACCAGTCCTCTCTATTCTGTGAATGATCTTCACTACAATGTCTTCTGTCCATGTGGACTGTCCACGTACTATCTATCTTGTGTCTGGTTTTCATCAAATTGTCTTGACTTGATATATAGTACCTTTCACTTTGTTTGATGTATTGGTGTTATTTGCTAAGATACTCTGTCCATTTCAATGTCTACCTCTGCTCTTG
>JAMKCH010012355.1:0-26650 GCA_023653785.1 Ophioderma brevispina
AGCAGGGCCTTGCTGAAAATCATTTTTGTTGAGTAGGTTACTCTGTTGAAATATTGTGAAATAAATAAGTAAATCATTTCCAGCCTGTTAAAAGAGCAAGTATCAATTACTTAGACAAAAATATTACGCATGTCCGTTTTAATTTCATGCACACCAAATCGTTGTCGATTGGCGAATTGAATACATATGTACTGCATATAGGTGGACCCTGGGTTACCATTGCCCATTGCATTGACGGAGTGAATTTCGGAAACTTAATTTTCAGCTCGCGGATTAACTTGTTTACTGTAATTCCAGTTTTGTTTGGATTGTCAATCTTTCAAAAGTTCGGCATTCCCTACAGGTTTCCATTAGTCCTAGTCCTAGTACGGTACCACCAGTGCATGTCTTAAATGCTTGTTTAATATAACAAAGTAGGGGGAAACAAGGTCAAGCTCCATTGAATGCAATGGACGCCGACCTTAGGTAACTAAGCACTTAAGACCGTGCTATTCCTTATTTCAATCCTATGAGCTCCACCAACAATTTGCACCATTTATTATCCAAATCAGAGCAACTTAGAAATGTGACGCCTGTACAACTGAAATTGACTATTGTTATTGATTTTTGGTGTTTTTAACCTGTAACTCCCAGACATTTAAGTTGTAGATAGTACAAACTATATCTTTTGGAATCCTTATGGTTAGACAAATAATGTGGTATACTTACTCAACATGGTTGGGTCAATTTAAAAATTTGACCCATTTGTAATCTTTTAGAGACCCCCTCCTTAAGGCACCATTTGCGGCATTTAGAAATCACGTTTCAAGGGTCCCTGTCCAGCTCTCTACATATTTTATCACTCAAATCTTTTGTACTCGAGATGTGGTACAAAATGTGTGCTAGCTCACAGGCTAGCGTGCGGATGTTGATTTTCTATCCCTCACAACACTAAGTTCATGCCCTTCAGAATCTCATGTTTAATGTTTAGCTTACTGTATGTCATCCTCATTGTCCGCCTGAACATCCAACACAAGCCAAAATTGGGCATAGTTTTCTTCTCCGCTTTCCTGAGCAGACCAGTCGACTGTTATGTAGTTCACTCCTACATCTTTTACAGTTAAGAAAGTATGAGCTGTATAAAACAGAAAGTAACGGAATAACTTGATGATTGCCAATTCGTGATTTCATCAAAATACCTGTATAATAATGTTGTTAGTAGCTTGTATTGATGTATCTTATACTTAGATCTTATTGTAGTTTTGCTCAATTGTTTCATTGTCTCATAGATTTTCTTGAAGCAGTATATTCTGTCCAAATTCTAAGAATATTCGAAGGAGAAAGGTAAATAAACGTAAAATATAACTTAACATTCACAAGATTGAGATGGGGGAGAAAGAGAGAGAGAGAGAGAGAGAGAGAGAGTGTGTGAGAGAGATGAAATTACTCAATTGAAAGGGTATTATGACAGGTGCTTATAGTTTTGAAGAAACACTCCCATCGTTGAGGTGCTGAGAATTACAACAGTGACATTGACGATTCCAGAAATATATGGTACTATTTATTGAATAAAAATATATATAAAAAAGCTGGGAATAGTCCCGAATCCTGAATCATATAGGAAGTCCGATCTGGGAAAATAATTCAACATTTCGAGAGAAAGCGATTTGGTTGGAATACGTACTAGAAATACAAAGCATAGACTGGGTAGAAGACTACTACCAAACTTCAATTTATTTTTTTACGAGATTGTAAACATAATGGCATTCCCAATATGGCTACAAATATGGCCATTGTCTGTTTTTCCTCAGATTTTAGTCATTTAAAAGGAAACAAATTCCTATCTAACACAAGGTCGAAAGAATTCTAAAATTACAATCAAAACAAACTCTTAACTAACAATAAAAAGACTATAAACACACAACGAAAGCAGACAATAAGTTAAACGTTTTAAAACAATATGTGAAGTCACTGAAATACGAAATATGATGTATATATGCAAAATCTTTCATGAAAACAAGCTAAACCATTACACACTAACCATACATCCATTTTCTTTATTTAAAATGATAAAGAGTGTCCATGTTTCAGATTAGCAGCCATTTTTGAGGTGGCTTATGAACTATACATCCACCTGCTTTGCACCTGGACCACATTCTACATTATGTGTTCATGTGAGTGTACAGCCTGTCTAAAAAAAATGGTACAATCAAAAACCGATTTTTTTCAATATTATATCTCAACATAAATAAGTCGTATTGTACATCAGATTAAAGAGAAAATACCAGGCTTTCAAGGATTTTTTGTTTCATCTCATTTGTTGTTCAATCGAGGAATAGCTCCAGTTTATGTGGAACACAAAAAAATCGAGTTTGGTGCCCTTTCTGGTTGATCGAAAACGGTGAATGAATTGGGTCAAACAGAAGTTATCACACTTGAGCCAGTATGCACATCTTTAAAAAGGATTAAATTCATAAAGAAACTCTAAAAGTTACTTAATGGTGGAATTTGGATCAGTAATTCTGGCTTTAAGATAAGTGATAACATTCGACATATGTTATTTGTTAGAGAGACCCATGAGCGATACGCCGGCGTACAAAAAACATGGAGGCGCAGAGTTTTTCTGGTCTGAAGTATCCTGAAACGCCAAATTCCTACCAACAGATTATACTTTGCTTTCCAATTCAAATTTTATTGACTTCAATAATAGTAAATGCCCACATAGATAGAGCAATATTCTTAAACCATTTCTGGATTTGGAGGTTATTTTGGTTGCCAATTACATTCCTAATGGCCGATTAACAGATGCCAATTTTGAAATAAATTCAAAGTTCCATTGCATTGACGTTACAATAATATTGTTGTTATTATTTATGAAAAGAAGATATTTGACTATTAAAAACTTGTGTCGATAAAACTAGACTTCTTTTGTTTACTTTATCTGTGTTTGTTTTCTGGTCAAGTGCAATCTTTGTTTTGAGGTTTAGACAGCATGGCATAACGGCGCGAAACAACTCTGCCCATGCCATTAAAAGTGGCACAAAATCGATTTTGGTATATCGATTAAAATGATTATATCTTGGATTGAAAAAGCAAATAAGACGAAACAAACACCATGGAAAGCTGGCTTTTTCTTTAAATTATGACAAGTAGAAGAATTATTTTGAAATTTTAATATTAACCAATTTTTTTTCTGATGTGTACCATTGTTTGAGACCGGCTGTATTGTTTGACCATCATCTTTGAGGTGAAGTGATTTATGAACTATCCATCCACCTGCTTTGCACCGGGACCAAATTGCACATTATGTGTTCATGTGAGTGTAGTGTTTGATCCACCATCTTTGAGTGAAGATTCTATGCACCCCCCTGCTTTGCACCTGGACCACCTTCTATATGTTCAGGTGAATGTAATTGTTTTGATCCACCATCTTTAAGGTGAAGTGAATCTATAACTATCCCACCACCTTCTTTGGCCCTGACCACATTCCTATATTTCAACTGAATGCATTGTTTTACAGCATCCACCTGCTTTACACCTGGACTACATTCTATAATGTTCAGGTGGTTATTATTTGATCTATATCTTTGCGTTTGAAGTGATCTATGAACTACACCACCACCTGCTTTTCACACCGGCCATAAAAAAACTGGACCACATTCTATATGATCAGGTGAGTGTATTGTTTTGGTCCCCATCGTTGAGATTGAAGTGATCTATAGACTATATTATAAACACATTAAAATATATCGTCATGTGATGGTGGATACGATATCACATGCATAACTATTTGAGACTATTCCCCAAAATTTCACAGGAGGGGAAAAAAGTTCCGCATAAAAAGCTACTATTTCCCCCATCCCGGGGAAATAGTTCACTTTTATGGGACTTTTTTCCCTGGCCTTGGAAATCTTGATTAGGCTTGATGTTCAGTGAGGCAGATGATCTCTACGCGACGTGCAAATTTTTCAAATGACAGAAATATTTTTAACTTCTGTTATTTAACAAATATTGACTGCTCTATATCCCGTGAAATGGTACAAAATACCTCCTCTCGTTGACTGGAACCGTGGGCCTACTATTTCCCTCAACCTTCGGATCTCGGGAAAATAGTAGCCCACGGTCTCCAGTCACCTCGGGAAGTTGTTTTGCACCATTTCCCTACATGAGCAGTCATATTTGTATTCTACCACCTGCTTTGCACCTGGACCACATTCTATATGTCCAGTGAGTGTATTGTTTGATCCACCATCGTTGAGATTGAAGTGATCTATAAACTATACCACCACCTGCTTGGCACCGTGCCACATTCTATATATGTTCAGTGAGGTAATTGTTTTGACTCATGCATCCACCTGCTTTACACCTGGACCACATAAAATGTTCAGGCTGGTGTATTGTTGTCTATCTTTTGAGTTGAAGTGATCTATGACCTACACCACCACCTGCTTTGCCCCTGGACCACATTCTATATATCCAGGTGAGTGTATTGTTTGTCCACCATCCCGTTGAGATTGGAATTGATCTATAACTATACCCCCACCTGCTTTGTACCTGGACCCCATTCTATATGTTCATGTGAGTTATTGTTTGCTATCATCACCCTGCTTTACACCTGACCCATCTATATGTTCGGTGAGTGTAATTATTGATCATCTTCTTTGAGTGAAGTGACTATACTACACCACCACCGTGCTTTGCACCTGGACCACATTCTTTATGTTCAGGTGAATGATTAGTTTTGCACTCAAGTGACTCCGAATCATGGGCACGTCTCTATACTCATGGCAGTACAATTCAGAATACTTACAAGTCGTTGTATTATCACAACCTCATTCGCTCTTCTGTTCCCACTAATTGTTTTGCACATACACCGTGTATGTTGTTGATTCCGTTAACTCAAGAATGGTGTATTCTGTTCGTGATCTGGTGACGGTCCCAGGCTGTAATTGTTTCGGTTCGTGACGGTGTCATGTATGAATACTGGTACTTGTGGAAAAAATCCTACCGCTTCATCCACTGTGGAAATGCTTTGGGCCACTGCCATTTTACGGTGATCTTTCCGGTGGATAGGTGTTCTGAAAAACAAGAATACATTAAATCATAATACTCAAAATTCGCAGATCACAACGGCAATTTAGATTGTGGCGTATCAAAGCAGCACGGGATGATTGAAGAGTTGGGAATTTCTTTAAAAAAATAACTATAACGAAATATGTTCAGGTACGACTTCTATGCTACATGGACCACGGCCTAATCGCTCTCCGAATGATAGAATGTAACTCAAGTTTTCCTTTGTTAATACCAAATAACCCAGGAGAGGAGGGCCGAGTATTCTTGATTTAATAGTCGATGGGTTCCTATACATATTATATCCAGAATTGAGTACGGTAATCTAAGCAAGTGGGTTCACCGAATTTGACCCTTTGAACCAAAACACCCATCTAACCAGTATGTCTTGAATTAAATTCGGGATTTCAATGAGGAATTCAGTATAAGGGTCAGGATCGACACTCCTTCCCAAGCCCAGGAACTTCTGCCTTCTAGCGTACATCCATTGCGCTTGTCTAATAGTCCTTTATAATATAAATGCCGACTTCTGCGTGACAGAGCGCTCACTCTTTTACCATTTGCTATTAGTTTTTAGTCTGTATCACCATGTTTGCCATTTTTGTAGGTAGCGGTCATTCTTTATGCCGGGGGGGGGGTGGAGGATTTCAACTTTTTTTCGCAAAATTGCGCGTTCCCCCCTCGCTTCCGTTCAAACATTGCACGCTCCCCCTTGATCATGCTGATTTCCCCATTTAAAAAGTTCATGTTCCCCTCTCTCGTCGTTATGAAAAATTCACTTCCCCCTCCTCCTCTACAAACTTTTTCGGGTTCCCCCCTGAAATCCTCCATTCCCCCTGGCCGTAAATAATGAACACCCCCTAAGGGGCTCCTACAAGCCCCCCACCTTTGCTCGTCAGCTCCGCCCGATTCTTTTGTTGTAATTAAACACAGTGTCAACCGCAGAAACCGTCGGTTACCAGAGTTGAGGGTTGACAATGCTCTGACGGTGACAGTCGCTGCCGATTCCCGTAGAATTTTTCACGTTCGTTCATCTCTGTTTTGGAGCTTACGGGCGGTTGCGAATATTACAGAGCTTCACAAAATAGGACCAACAACCCCCGGCAGCGGCCGCAAACCCAAAAATCCACCATGCAGTACAAATGGCGGTCACGCGGACACAACATATGCTAGTCCCTCGAGCTCGGCAGTTTCAATTATCTGCTTTTCGCGGACGCACATGAATTTCATCAGTACCTGGCATTCATTCACCTTGTGCTATTTTAACTCAATACCTCAAAGGAAACCCCTGAAAGATGTGTACTTTAATATCAATTTCTGTTTTGAAAAAAATGGATGTTTTTCCAATGGGCGGGGCCAGGGGTGTCACACTGCCGAGTCAAAGTCCCTTCCCTATATTGTTTAATCCGTGTTTTGAATCCGGCCCTACAGATGTTAAAGATTACGCACTGTCCCCCCAGCATTTGTTAAAGTTCCCAGGAAATGAGATATAAACCTAGTCCAATCTTTACGGGCCATTCCATTCCAATAAGCAGGGCCACAAAAAAGAATACACCTTACCAGTGACATCATAGTGCCATGTGCCATGATAGAGTCACCATTCACCTGGAATTTTCTATTACTCACTCTGAAAAATCAATAGTCCACTAATGATGTCGTCACCAACCCGAATATTGAAAGCTTTCTCTCCCCCCTCCTTGTAGACTTGACACAAACCACATCATTCTATTTGGGCTTTCCTGGGACCTTTAAGAATAAAGATACCGTTAAATCGCAACTTGGAAACTTACTCTTAGCTAACAGCGGTTTCAGATAGAAATGCCATTAGCAGGAGGGATCAAATTTAAGTGCCATAAAGGTGCATGCTCCGATCGTGTTTGGGACCCCCTGAAGTAGTATAGATTTTGATATCAGATAAAAGACCGTATTTTTCTCATTGTCGTCCTGAAATTTGAGCCCTTAAATCCATTTTAATTCCCAAGATATTACGAAAAAACGCCGTTTTAATGGTCAACCATCAATATTAGCACAGTATTGAAGTGGGCTATTATACCTTTTTGCTTCTACCATCAAAACCTCTAGTTTATTTCCCACGATACTTGTTGGGGCGTATGTGCAAGTACCAAGCTCTCAAGTAGAACACAATAAACATAAATCGGAACAAAAAACTATAAAAATAACGGTCTAAAAGACATAGCAGTGGATAACAATATGAGCATATCGGGAGTAAAGTCATTATCAGCCATAGATTGTTAAGTTACTATCGGCAGATCATAGCAAAGTTGTTATCAGTAGTAGATAGAAAATATGTGTCATCAGTAAATAAAAGTTATCGACAGAAGGCAAGAAACTGCCATAATTGTAAGGTAAGCGTATAATTAGCAGAAATAATAGATTTCATCTGTAGACTACAAAATGCTATCATAAGTAGACAGCAAAATGGAATAAGAATAACATAACAAAGATAGCAGTTGGTGACAGCCACAGATAATAAGCTTAGATCAGCGATAAACAGGAAACCACTTTCTGAGCAGTGGGTTGCAAATGTACCTTCAACAGTAAATAGTTAACGTTACTTTCAGCAGCAGTAAATGAAAAGCAAACTTATATTGTATTGGAAGAAAAGCATTGTGGGAAGAACACTATACCCCCCTCTTCACTGGTGCTATCAGCATTGGACAGCAAAAAAAATCACCTATCTATTCGTGAGCGAGTGAAGATCCTGAAAGAAACGTATGAGTGTGACCCATTTTTTTGAGTGAGAATTCACACTCTAAAAGAGGGAAATACATTCTAATTGTAGTTTGGGTGAATGTCTACTGCAATAAGAGTGTGTTTAAAGAAGGTTTGGTCACTTGGATGGCCAAGGAGAGATTTTTACTCTTTCACATTTAGAGACTACGTTGCATGGTATTTTATTCATTGCTGACGGTGACAAATGAACATTTTTTTCCTTACCAGTTCTTCCAAAACCAGATATATTTAATTCCAATTCAGAGTTTGAAACGACGATCGAATACCCATAGCCTGGTAATAGACCAGACAGCTGGTAATTCAAGGCTCGTATGCCACTGCCGGCCGGTCTCTTAGCGGGTGGGTCGAGAGTCACTTCTTTTCCATACTGGTTAACGATGTGCACAAAGTACAAGGAGTCATTTCTCTGGATAGAATCGGCGTCTGGGATGGCCCATGATATCGCCATCGTCGTTGAAGTAACATTGTCAACGACAATCTGATTTTGTGGTCGGCCTGTAATATATATTTTTCGTTAAGTTGAACGATAGATCGATAGAACAATTTTCACGTCAGCGGAACTAATTTAATATTCTTTTAATTTATACCACTGATACATAAATTTTAGATATTTGATTGGTCAAACCGGCGCGGCATTACATTCTGAATTGGCCAAACATATGAATATTATTAATCTTTTCCCGGAGATGGCCAGCGCACACAACTGTTGAAAAAAACCATGTGCGCTCGGCCGGACTCGTACCGGCAACCTCCGTATTACTAGTGACGGCGCTCTTACCAATTGAGCTAACAAGCCAGGGTTGGTAGAGGAGCGATAGATATTATCTATAGGTGTTAGGTCCGAAAGGTGTCCATCGCTTTCGTAACGGACCTAACACCTATAGCGCTGGCCATCTCCAGGAAAAGATTAATAAATATTCATCCTTGTCTGCCTGGAGAACACAGTAGTTAAAATTTCTGGCCAAACATAGTTGGGAGGTTTGGGTGCCATGCGTGAGACGAACATTTGTACTTAAAATGTGACATTCGTTTGTTCATGGATCGATCAAACGAATGAATTTCACGTTTCGCGCACACGGAACATCCATTCAACGACACTATCTCCATTTGGAACACTTCCTATTTCATCTTATTAACATATTCTTACCATTGCACACATTCAACATTTTTGTAATAGATCACTGGAGTGATACGATATTGTATACATTTTGATCGAAAATGACACTAGGTTTCTCACGTATGAAACGATCGCGTACCGTTGCAAACAGTTTAAATGGAAAATAGACCAAACGTTTTTCTTTTGAATGTAACGCCTTATTCTTGGAAGTTTGATGTCTATTCTCATCCCTTAAAAGGTATTAACAGCAGAAACTATTCTGCCGTATTTAGACCATACCTTCTGCTTCCACTGTGACATTGAAGTAACAAACGACAGTATTTCTACTCTTATATGTCACCGGCGTTGTCTTTCCAGCTGGGAAAGTGTCCCCTGGTTTGTTGCTTTGCTCAAAGCCGTTGAATTTGGATTTCTCTTCATCCCAGTGTACTTGGACTTCCAGTTGACCAACTGCTGCCTGACTGTATTGATTAGGTGGGCATGACTGCTGGGCCGATGAGATATTTTCACCTACAGCGGTTTGGGACCAAATGCAAGATTTCAGTTATGATATCGTGACTGTGGAAGGAAATACTCATGGACGCCAAAAGAATAAACCACTCGTGCTTCGCGGACAATACTGTTTTATGTTCGAAGAATAAGTGCTATCCTCCAAAAGAGCATCATTTTAAATTACAAATGTAAGAAATATAGTAGTCACATGTATGTCTATATTCTGTGGTATTGTTAAAAGAACCGGGAATCAAGCAAATTATTGCCTGACAAACGCAAAAGCTTCTGTTACAAAACCAGGCACAAAAGTCAAACCCATATTTATATGATATTTTGCTGAAAAATAAAGGGGCTTTAGGAATCTTACACAAGATTTTGCTTTGTCTTTACCACTCTTATATTTTTACCTATTTTGGGTTTCCGAATAAGAGAACAACATTTTAATTGTTAAAATTCTGCACACATAGGCTGGTTATCCCGAAAGGACTATCTTTAAACCCAGATTTAATCCAGGGTTAGCCCTTCATGAATGGTCTCACTTGGCGAATACCAGCTATGGTCAAGAGCTCAATATCTCTCTCTTGAATAGACACACATTGTATAAACTTAACTTAGAGGATTGACTTGTAAGACTGACGTCAATAATCTCTACCTATACTTTGTCTTGTCTGAAGTATGAAGTGACGACGCGCGCGTATATACGCGTATACCCAGTGCCGCCTTTCAGTTGTAGTGCGCCTGTGCTTTGCGTACGCGCGCGCTGAAAGTCGGTACAATGTATACGCCCGCGTCGCTACTTCATACTTCGAGCTGGACAGAGTATACCACTCTCTAGTTTAACGCCTGCTGTTGTTGGGAGGTGAGTTATTAATGTACAAAATTGAAATAAGTAGTGACGCCCATCAGCAAAGCTCATTATCTGCCATACGAAATACCTATACGGTGTTTTAAAATTGCATGTGATTTTTTTTTTTTTTTTTTTTCCAAAAGAGCATCATTTTAAATTACAAATGTAAGAAATATAGTAGTCACATGTATGTCTATATTCTGTGGTATTGTTAAAAGAACCGGGAATCAAGCAAATTATTGCCTGACAAACGCAAAAGCTTCTGTTACAAAACCAGGCACAAAAGTCAAACCCATATTATTATGATATGATATTTTGCTGAAATAAAGGGGCTTTCTGATCTTACACAAGATTTTTCTTTGTCTTTACCCTTCTTATATTTTTTAATTACCCTATTTTGGTTTCCGAATAAGAGAACCAACATTTTTATAATTGTTTACAATTCTTCATCACATATGCACTGTTTATCCCGAAAAAAGGAATATCTTTAACCCAGTATTTTAATCCAGGGTTAGCCCTTCATCAGGAATGTCGCCTTGGCGAATACCCGCTATGGTCAGAGCTCATTATCTCTCTACCTCTCGTTGAATAGACACCCCGTGTATAAACTTAACTTAGAGGATTGACTTGTAAGACCTGCGTCAATAAGCTCTCCCTAACCACTCTCTAGTTTAACGCCTGCTGTTGTTGGGAGGTGAGTTATTAATGTACAAAATTGAAATAAGTAGTGACGCCCATCAGCAAAGCTCATTATCTGCCATACGAAATACCTAGACGTTGTTTTAAAATGGCATGTGAAGATGAGTGTCTTTATCCGTGATAACCAACAGAAATACAGCACAAAACAAACAATGACAGAAATTTAAAAAGAAAACGTTTAACTAGGGTATATTTGATATCTTCAAATATGAGTCTTTGCAGTGCTAAGCGAGTTTATTGCTTATTTCATCTTGGTGTGATCATTGCAAAAAAGAAAAAAACATTTGCCAAAATATCTAAATAAAATTTAGTTGTCTTTTTAACTAAACAACCCTATTAACCGCACGCACTCCGATAGGGATAATCGGCGTAATCTGAACATGTGATTTTCAATGGTCATACGTACACCATCTTATAGAAGAGGGTTTGTAAATCTAAGCTACTCACCATGAAATACCAAGAAGTATACCGCAAGTGCCACGGCCAGTGATACCAATAGTAATACAAGAACAATCATACAGACAATACACCGTCGGGATTGACAAGGGAATGAAGACGGTTTTCGTCTCTCCATAAAATGTCTTAAACGAGCCAAGCAACCCACTCGTGAAGTAGATATATTGGTAGAACTTTCATCGGCTCGTAAGTTGTCGTTACTTGCATATATCGCACTACCACCGTGAACAAGATTGCCGTACTTGTCGTCCGATAGTTGAGACTGAGATTCGGCTGACAAATTACCTACAGCTATATCGGGTTCTGCATAAACATGAAGACTCTGTTGTCTTTTTTTCCCAAACTGAAATAGCTTTTCTTTTTCTGTGAGCTACCAGATGTTTTCTTAATCTTAGTAGTCTTTATTGCACCTGTATTATTGTTATTCCCTGTCGAAGAATTCTGAGTGTCATTGTGAACCGGGTCATAGATCCCTTCTGAACCAGGCCCTGCTATGTCATAAATGGATTCCCCAGTACGTTCATCAAGGCATATCTCATCATACGGTCTGCCGTAAGAGTCTGGAGGATATGTACCAACAGATATTAATGGGTTCGTTGCACTTGGAATTTTTTCAGCATTCACATATGGCACGGGATTTAGTTCCAATGGTTGCAAGTAACCCCTGTTAGGGTCCATAATACTGCTGTTACCTTCTCTTCTGCCTATTCCCATGGGTGTTTCCTGAGTTTGCGCGGGTAAGTCATAAACGGGTGATTGCTGACAATCTGGTTTATATGCCTTACCATGCACGGGAAGATCACTAGGCGGTGGTATTTTAGGTTTCATATTGTACTTGCGGCTCTTGTCGGAAAGTTTCCGTTTGATATTGGATACTGCGCCTTCACTAGAAGACTTGCCATCGCGGGTGGCACCGTATAATTCAGATAATACTGCCGTCGGTAACCGCTGGGGTTGTCGGTTATCGTAATCGGCCATCATTACTGAGATATCTGGTTTGTCACTTGTTATTTGGCATCATTCGAAGAGTCATGCTCGATAAAAACTAACAGTCATGCTGAAAACGCATTGTTTGTAATCGACTACAACGACTAACCGCTTTCTGGAAAGAACAGAACTGTGCAATAAAACTTATATTTAAAATAGAAATGAAGAAAAATGAGTAAGATTGAAAAAGGGGCTAACAAAGAGTGAAAAAAAAGAGAAAAGAATAAATAAGAGGTAAATAGAGAGGAGAGAAGGAGAAAGAAGGCAAAAACAATACAAAAAAACCAAAACAGAGGAAAGAAGAAAGGAGAAGAAACGAATTCATTAGTGCAACGCAAAGAAAGCGAAAAGAGAAGACCGCATGATAGAGGAAGATGAAATTAGAAAGAGAGAAAAGATGGAGTGTGAGAAAAATATTGAGAAATGGAACCTCTGATAAAATTGAAATCGCTTTTTTGTTTGAAAAATTACTGTATAAATTCGCACATACATATTCAAGTACAATTATGTGGACAGATTACGAACTTACAACTGATATTGGCATGCCTGTAAGCTAAAATTTACACTGTTCTGACTAATATGTAAAAAAAAAAGTGTCCATAGCATCAATTTCAGAGCACATTTTTGATTTTTCATATTATTTTTTAATAAAATCTTAAAAAAAAAAATCTCTCTCACTTTGTATTTTTTGGAGAAACCAACCACCCACAATCTTTTATCGTGGACAATACAAAAGTTCCTTGAAGCCTTCTTACTAAACCTTTTACGAATTGCACGTTCGTAGCTGTTAGTAGAGCGTAACACCTTTTTAATAGTTCAGTAAATTGCTTGAATTCCGATCATTCGCACTGGGGGTAGAAAATGGATTCCGATTATTATTCCCTCAATATATATGATCCCGCAGCGGCATAACGAGTAAGTCGGCACGTGGCCCGCGCACGTCATTTATGGAATTAGTTAAAAAGGGGTCAGGAAAGCAGGGACATTATCAGAATAATGTGTCTTGTTCAGGCGGGTAAGGGCCCGGTAGTCGCTTGCAAGTCGAGGCCCCGCTGACATACACGTCAGAGCGAAAAAGAAAGCTACACCGTAAGCATATGTTAAAATAATGCGTTTATCCAATACATTTTCCATGATACTTAGCTATGATTTGAATTGCATTTTTTACAAATAAACACTTTAATGCCCACGTTTGCTTATGGTCGTTGTAAAAGTCTAACGGATCATTCACAATAGGGTAACAAATAATGAGCTCGAAGCTTTTGTGAAAGGGATAATCGGATTTCAAGGTTTCAAAAAACTGATGAAATAAGGCATCAATTAAAGCTGGACAGCTTTATAATTTACGACGCCTCAACGACCTTGTTTAATAGAGCTAGTTTTTGTAATCACCCTGCAGCATAAGCAGTTCCTATATTTATGGAGATGTAACATTCAGTGGTTTGTTGTGACAAATTTTGTTCGTTGTCGGTCTTTGATTGGAAGACGAAGTTTGTGATGAATACTTAATTATAGCAGTCAAGACACAATGATCGATTTTTGTGAAAAGCAAAAGGTAAGGTCGTTGAGCTTGAACGGTGTCCTTTTTTATAAACATCTCCTCTTTTAGTATACATTGATATATTAGCATTAATTTTGGTGGAATTCACCTTTGACCAGTAAACATGTCATTCGTTGACACTACAGATTTTATATTTTGATACAGAGTCCTGCTTCGACAACATGCACATATCACTAAGTATACTGTGGCCTTCATCGTGTGAACAAATTTTTGTGTTCGTCTCGTTACTATGTATTATATTGCAAATTATATATTTAGCATATGCCAGATTTTCACGCCATTGTTGGTGTCTAACCTTCAATATTCTAAATTTTATTCCAGAATATTAGACAGTACGCATGTCTCTGGAAGTGACCTTGACCCTGTGAAAATACCGATTCTATACGAGCACTACCAGAATTTAATTTTTTTAATTCAGTCCTGCTTGTTACACAAATATAAACAGTATCGCTGTGGCATTCAGCCTGACAGACTTAAGTTGTCTCATTTCTATCTGTTGTTTTGATTAAAAACAGAGTGTTATGATCATGGCGGGTGTCCTAATGTGATTATAATTTAAATAATCCCTACCCCCTAAGCAATGGGCCGGACGGTATTTTACACCGATTCTATGTGTGGGGTGCTAGACTAACGTTGTATTCTTTCAGTTAAAAGTTCGCTGCCCAAGACCTGTATTTCTTGATAATGGTCAGCTAATGACCCACATTATCCAAAAATAAAGTCGGGGCAACGCAATTAACAAAAGGAAATACAATGGATAATCTATGAATAGAAGAGGGCTAGACGTGTATATAGGATTAATATGCTCCGCAACCGCAACATTAAAACATGGAGAATTATGGATTGCAGAATCAAAAGGGCATAATGGCCAGTGAGAATGACAACTGAAGGTCTGCGAACACTTTCTTCTTTCTCAGATACAAAAAAATAAGGCGGCACAGGCGAAACAGTCTCCCCTAACTATGTCAAGGCCGCGCTGTTTCACTTTTAATGTTAAATATAACATATGTTTATCATTTAATATCAAAATGTCATTTCTTTTACGGTTCCTTTAAAGTGCCAATACTATTGGTTTGTTGTTTTTGTTTTTTGTGGCACACTGTATCTCATGTGTATTTAAAATTTTTATGTAGGCAGCACCTGTGTGAACTTACCATCTTCCACGTTCTGCAGAGAAATAGCTTGACAATATGGCATAGAGCAAAAATGGTGTTTATATTGTGTTTCTATTGCCTTGCATTTTTTTTTTTACTTGCACGTTTAAACAATGACTGAGCTAGATCGACCATGACGACCATTATTCAGCCTTCTATTTTGATCACCGGACATTTCCAGACTCCTACTTTCCGATACCCCAATTTTTATAAAGAACTTTCTACTGCAGAGAGTAATAATCTTCTTTTGTCACCTGTACATGTATACGGTGCTGGAAAGGAAATCACAGCAGCCGGAGGAGGTATGGAGCCCTGACATAAACATTCTTCAGTTCAATACTACATCTACTGGTGTATGTTTCTGCGTGTGTCTACTAACTTGCGGCGAGCGTTGAGATTGAACCCAGGGACCCAACGAGATTATACAAGGTTTTAATAAAAAAGGAATTCATTTTATTCATGTAAATGCTCGCTCTTCTTTGCCCCAAATAACTGAAATCCGGACTTTAGACTCTCCTCTAAAAACAAAAAGCAGCAAACAATTTCAAATTAGTGGGATGATGAAACATGGTAGGCCGACTCGGTTTAACGATTCGAATTAAAATTAATGGATTGTATTTACGTAATGGACAGAAACAGAGAAGGTGGCGGGGGAGGACCTATGTAAGGAAGACCTGCTTTTCTTACCCAAGAATGATTTGCATTCTGATGATGTTGAAGCCTATGGCTTGATATTTTATTGCCAAAAACCAAGCAGCCTATTTACGGTTGGCACAGATATCGTCCACCGAACATGTTCACATTTTTTTAATTCATTTTTGTGAAAAAGGTTCTCCACAATATTAGTCTGACATGGAAATTAATTATATTGGGTGACTTCAATATTTGCTTCATAAAAAAGGAGTACCCTTTTAGAGGTGATTGTGCTATGTGCTATTTTAGATCTCTTTGATCTAAAACAGCTTATACTACTTCCTACCAGTGTTAACCGATACCTCTCCACAGTTATTGATCAATTATCTGTAACTCCGATAGTAAAATATGCAAATCTGGGGTAATCTGTTACTGGTTTTCAGTGATCATTTTAATTTTTTTGTACCAGAAAAAACATCAAAGGTCAATTTGCTACTTAAAACATAAAACCATCAAAATTCGGGTTCCCTTAAAAAACTACAGCCTTGAGGCTATCTCGACAGCCTATTTAAGGTTGACGGGACTGAAGTGTGCAACTTACAAAATGTCGAAGAAGCCTGGTCAAAATTTAGGAATTGGTCACTGACAGTTATTATTACCATTGCACCTATTAAAAGAGGTAAGGTTTTTTTTTTTATTAAACAACAGAGAACAGAAACATGATCTCCAGCGGATTAAATAAAATGATGAAAGAAAGGGACCATTTGTATACATTTATTAATAATTAAAAAAAAAAAAAAAACATCTGTATAAAGAGTACTGTAAAGGTAAGGAAATAAGATTCAAAGAGGATGTTCGTTAGAGCAAAATCCGAATACTTATCTGAACAAGATTGATAAAAACAAAAACCAACTCCAAAGAAAACTTTGGCAGCATCTTAAGGTTTGGGATACAAATCAAGGGATACAGAGGGCAGGCAATATTGTTTGGAGATAGGGGGTTTCATGTTTATGATCCTTAAAAAATTTGCTAATTCTTTTTAACAGTTCTTTACTGGTGTAGCACTGATTTAGTAAAATAAATTCCTTCCCCAAGTAAAGTAAATTGTTCACAACTTGATTCTAGATGGTTTTTTTAGAAAATTTTACCAAGGGACAAAAATATTTCACATACGCATGTTAAATTAGGCTGTGTGAGTGAGGAATTTGTTGAAAACGAACTCCTTACCTCAATCCGAACAAAAGTTACGGCTCTGGACAACATCCAATCAAGGTTTTTGGAGGGATGGTGATCATTCTGAAGAGCCCATTACCCAATTGTAAATAATCCCATTACCAACAGTATTGTTCCGAATGACCTCAAAATGGCAAAAATCTCCTATTTTAAGAAGGCTATAAAAAGTCTGAGTACAGCAATACAGACAGTGAGATTTGAGGTGCATATCAAAAATTTTAGAAAAAGCTGTTTTTGTTTCAATTGAACCATTTTTTGACTAGAATATATTTGTATGATCACAATCAGCTCAGGAGGCAAAAACTACTCAACTGACTATGTCTCATCACTTAAGGACCCATTTAAAAAACACTCACATTTATAGAGGTGTATTCCACATGGTTTGTCATTTGGCTTGACCTTCCAAAAAAGCATTTGGAACACAGTAAAACCACCTCATCTTATGTGAAAAATTAAGTGCAATGGGAGTTGAATCAGTTGAATGGTTTCGCTCATACTTTCTAAAAGGCAACACATTGGTTTGCATTAATAATGTTGTTCAGTGCAAATGATATTTCTTGCGGTGTGCCCCAGGGCAGTATCCTGGTCCACTGTTATTTCTCTGTTATATTAATGACATGATTGTAAGTATTGACTCAGGTTGTAAGCTTGCTTGTATATGGATGACGACAGTGCGATACTTTTTTCTCATAAGGACCAGATCTCATTTCAAAATCTATATAAATTGGCAAGTTCTTGAATCATGTTAGTTAGTTAATGGATTCTTGTGGACAATAAATTGTCATCATTACATATTGGTAAAACATAAGGGCATGATTTTTGGCTCAAAAAGGAGAATTAAAAAGGTTGATAATTTTTAAGGTTGCCTGTCTAGGTCAGGACTTATTCAAAGGGAAAAGATTCTGTAAATATCGGGTGTCAACATTGACCAATCTGTGGTCTGGGGGAGGAGGCTTTGCCAATAATAACATCATTAAAAATGCTAATCAAGGATGAAATTATGTTATCGCAAAGGGCAATTGCCTTTAACCAAAAGTGAGTAGGGCGTGTAAAATCTTTGCTGCAGTTCTACTTATTCAATGTCAACTTTGATACCGCATGTTCTTCGTGGTATTCAGGTTCTAAACAAAATCTTAACATAATTACAAATCACACAAAAAACAACTGATTGTTTTGTTTTAAATGTTGGGCTCCCCGTATGTATACAAATTGTCAGAGGGAGCTTTCCAGTCTCAATTATTGAATTACTAAGAATAGAGTACCTTTTACGACTATGCCATTGTTCACAAAATTTTTTTTATGTGTAAATAGGGTGCTCCCTACTTAAGATAACATTTTGTGAAATGTCTGATAGTCATCAGTACCAACCAAGAGGGAGTCTTTCAATTTATGGTGCCTAAAATTAAAAGTTCTACTTCCACAACTTTTATTTAGGCAAATAACTCGGGGAGGGAATTGCTTCCTGGACACCATCAAAGGTATCACAACTTTTTGAAATTTGTAAACTTGTTGCAGAAGGGATCATTTTGGAAAATGGGCTGGTTCCAATGGGTTCTGTCCCCTTTCATTGAGTTTTAATTTATTTTTCTCCCCCTTTGTTTTATCCCTTTTTTCTTCTCTCTATCAGGTTATGAATTATACCCCTTTTTTGGCTCCAGTGTTCACTGTGTCCTCTGAAAAAAGGAACCCCATTGGAAATACGCCGGTAATATTGGCTTTCATGGGTTATTCCAGGTTCCCCAATTGTATTATGTTCTTCTACTTACTGTTAAATTGCCTTAGATTATATAGGTATGTTTTATCACCTAAATATCGTACATTTAAATATTTTTACTGATTTTTAATGATATGTTTTCTTAGTATAATTGTATATGGTTATATGTTGGAGGAACCAATAAAATCAATCATCAATCAATCTTGCTGCTTGCTTGCTTGTTTGGGGGTCTGTCTGATGAACGTTTAAATTAAAGAGAGCTTGATTGAACAGTTTGGCACAGAAAGAAAAATAGGTCAAATAGAAATGAAATGGACCCTTACTGTAATCACTTCCACTTATTTCGTGTACAATGGGAGTTTCCCTAACCGGACACATCTGCCCAACTTATGAATCAGAAACCGTTAAAGGGGAATAATGGCATGAAAAAAATGGACCTAATGAAAAGGGACCCCTATACGGAAATCATTCCACGAGTTTGTTTGAAAAACAATTTGGATGTTTACATTCTGTAAAAACATTAAAAAAAGTTCGGGGGGGGGAGTGGCCGAAGTCTGTGGCAATTTCTGGAACAAGGATGCTGGCAATACTGCCAGCATTTACAAAACGTTGAAAAGCATGTTGTAATCGCTCACCGGACCATTGCGTATTGTATATGTGCTATTCCCGGCTAATCCAGTTTCACTTGCCCAGATCAATATCTAATACAAGCCTAACGTACAATGCCTCTGGAATACCGGTATGAATGCTTGTGAATTGTGTCGCCAAAACATGCCAGATACCACTGGTAATTCTGTTCCAGGGATCTCTGTGAACAACTTGCTTTTCTTGCTTTTCTGCCATTATGTCCTTTTAACAGAATAAAACATGGCATTTATTCCGTGAAAGGGTTTTCCGATCATGAATGTGACGACAGAAAAAAGTGTGTCGATGGGTAGGTTACGGAAAAATCCCGTTTACAATACATTCTATAAAAGCAGGAGTAGTAACATTATTACTTTGTCTCGGGCTTGCCACGGACAGTCAAAGAATGTTGACATCTACCAGCATTTTAACAGTCGAAAAGTATGAAGGCATTAACTAAATACCATTGCGATTGTAAATGCTAAATCCACCTGACACATTTTCAGATCCATATCGTACCACAAGATTGACCGCATACCAATGACCGTTGGATACACAGGAAAATTCTGGCAGGGATGTCAGCATTTTGATATGCACGTGGCAATAATGCCAAAGAAAAGAAAGGACCGGTAACTTTGCTGTTTACAGAATGTAAACATCCAAAAATGTTTTCACTATTGAAAAGTGGTTCCGTAACGGTAACATTTCGTAGGTTGAAAAAAGTTTTTAGGCCCTTAGTTGCTATTAGTCATCCACCCGAAAGCGGTCAAAATATTAAATTTACATAGGCTTAAAAAGTGAGGCGAGGTTAAAAAGGTAATTTTTCCAAATGCCAAAATTGACCAAAAATAATAAAAGAGTTGTTGAAAGATAGATGTCTATTACGTGGTTTAATAAGTGTCCGTATATACAAACAATGAATAAAAATATACGATTTTTCTCCTAGGTTGCGGAAAGAGTTCCATAGGTGCCCATCTTTAAAATATACAAATGTAACAAATTGTTTATTTTTGCTTAGGTTAGGGGATTTTGGTAGGGTACGCCATAAAAAAATAATTTGTTACCTGTACACAATGTAAAGGCTGGGGGGTAATAGGAACTCTTTCCGAGGTGCTTCGGTTTAACCGCTCATATGGTTATATATGCAAAAACTCGGAGTGTTGTTTTCGATTTACTCAGTAATCATAAATGAGATGCCTTCATCGAAAACAGTGATACTCAATTATTTCAATAGGTATGTTAAACAATTGTTTGATCCAAAGTCCAATAATCTAGAAATGTTTTTTTTTTCATTATGTGGATTGTCTGATTTGAAATGAGAATGCCAAGACTTTTATGACAAGTCTTGTACCTGAAGGTTCCTTAAAGCACCCATATTTACAGGATTTCTGTACCCCAGGATACCTAAGGCACCTAAACATGGTTTTTGTACCTCAATGTACCTTAAGGCACACTTACTTAGATTTTCTTATACCTCAAGGTGCCTTACGGCACATTTACTTACTATGTCTTGTACCTCGAGGTACCTTAAATCGCAATTATTTAAAGAAATCTTGAACCTCCAGATTACTTGAGGCACAATTACTTACAGATATTTGTACCGCAATGTACTTCGGTGCCACGATTGTACCTCAAGGTGCCTTAAAACACATTCCATTATTTGTTAAAGAATTAGATGCAAACGTGCTAAAGTGCACAATATATGCATTGGAGAAAAGCACGATTTTTGGATATGGACATTATGACTACGGTTAATTTGATTTGATATAGCATATGGCTTAAGGTGTGGGCCATAAAACTAAAATAATGTGTTCGGTTGGAATTGTGAGATATCGTTTTTTCTTACTTTTGGGGAGCTCAGAATTATGTGGACTTGGCACATTTTGCCACTTAACGATGACCTTTTTCTAGAAATACCTTTTTAACCACTGTGGTTCTAAGTTCAATATTCCATTTTAAAAAGTTGGCCAAAAACTTCAAAAGAAACAGAATGATGAACTCAAAATCTCATTACTAACTTAAAACTTTTTTGAACGAACGACCATTTCCCCCCCAAATTCAGTGATTTGAGATGGCTCGTAAAACTATGGTTTAATCACATCTTATTGAAACTATGCCCAATATTGAGTCATTAATATTTCATAACCTGTCCAAAAAAGTATACAGCACCTGATTTCATCGCATTCTATCACGAGCCACGTTAGATAGAAGTCATAGACTAATCAGTTAAGTCTATAAAAGCGCCCGATGATAATAAATTCTTGAAAATATTGAAAATAAGCAGAATGAGCTAATTGATATTCATAACAGACAAAAGTAATAACGACATGACCCCATTCCTGACTGTTTTTTTCTATTCCTGGATTCTGTAAATACCAATGAAAGGTTATGGGCCACCGAATGGCTTGTTGATTGAATTTATTTTCTACTGTAAATGCACAAAGCTTCTTTGACTGCGTATTAGCAGTAAAAATCACAATTTCCCCTCCAGGTCCTTTGGCATGTTTAGACCGACGACGCCATTGTTTAAAAAAACTGAAAGGTCGTTGCATTGTTCAACAGATTTACAATTCAAGTATGTTTAACCAATTTTCGTATAATTCTGGCCTTCTTAAATCACGAAGTAACAAACCGAAATCCTATTACAAGCCAACAAACATTATGCAGCATTTACAGAGAGGGGCCGTAATGGGTGGGGGAAGGGGCGATACCTCAGCGCCACCTCAGGGGTGGCGCTGAAATAACGTTGAGGAAAAATAAAATTGACACCAAAGAATAAAATACCGTTATTGTGTGAGGTTGTACAGCATTTATTATCAAAAAATAAATCGTTTTGGCCAAAGTTTAAGCAAAAAAATATATAGTTCAAAAAATATTCATCTTCTTTAAGATAATGCGAGATAGCTGAGAGCTCTCCGAAGGTAAACACTCAAACATGCTAAACAGGTATTATAATTATAGTTACGCTATTTAAAGAGAGCCTCGCGCTGGACATATAAAATTACAGATGAAAAGAGGACCAGCTAATCTGATTACAGTAGGGAATATAGTCCATGAGCCAAATATAGTATGCTTTGGGACTTTGTATGGGCAGCTGCGCATTCTTGTGCCAGCGGCTAAATGTAAGAGGTTTGATTACCATTCTTGAAAGGCGATATCGATATATAAATGTCGACATTTTTTCAGATTTTACTATTTAAATAGAGTCTACACAGATCAGATTTTGTCATTCACTAATTAAAACATATAAGTCCAACAGACTTGACGCCATCAATTAATACTTATATAATGTGGTGTGGTTGGCTTTGATAGAGACAAGAATATACAGCTGCAGGAGCTAGAAAATATTGTACGAGTCGAAGACGAGGACAATACTTTTAGCGAGGTCATTCAATATGATACATGTCTTATTATTATTTAATATCAGGAATGACTTAAAAACCAAACCTGCATGACAGTGTTGTAGTCCAATTGGCGAGTCTTGATCAACATGATCAAAAACCCCAGGCTAGTCTACCAGTCTGATACAGCATTTCAATGATGTCGTTCTCGCTAAAAATGCCCGGATGCGATACAATATTAAAAAGAATATTGTATAGACAGTATTCAATAGCCAGCCATGTTGATGGACAAGAAAGACGCATTCCAGTACTACAATACATTCACCTGCCAATGCTCCCTGTGCAATCGCTAAACATGGATCGATTGACAGCTTAATGTATTGTAGTCCTGAAATGTATGCATCTTGTCCACCAACATGTCTGGTGGCTGACGTCTATATTGAATACGGTCTATTGCATCCGGTGACTTTTACCAACACTGTACAATACAAAGATTTATTTGCACCAATGGGAAGCCTGATATAAATAATAAATTCTAATCTTGTATTTGTGCTTAATATTTATATTGAAAGTTGTAAATACTGCCTGAACACTATCACTACACAATGTGTTTAGATGTTTGCATGAAATGGACATATGTTTATAATCATCTAAAGCGTTACATAAAAAAGACGGATGTTTTTATTTACAATTTTCAGTCTAGAAGTAGTTTTCCAGAAGGCAAAATATTATGGAAAATTTTAAAATTGAATTCACTAAGTTTCATATCAGTTGTCAAATTAACAGTTTGTTGGAACCAAAATTGTTTTCCAGTCAAATTCTATATGAAACTGAATGTTCCATACCAGTTCGCAAATGGCTTGCTTGCCTTTGAAATCAATAAAAATTGAATTGTTTTACAAGTTATTTTTACGAAAATTTGCTGGTGTAAATTGTGTAGCATTCCAGTCAATTGCATTGTTTTCTCTGTGCTTTTTTGTAGCTCCAGAAATATTTTATAGACTCTTCTCCTTTTTCAACCCATTCTGCCCTTGCTCTTATTTGTATCCCTTTGACTTCATATTCACAATGTTTCTATAGTAAACCCTTGATTTATTCATGTCTTAAATTTAAAACCGGATCATTTTTAAATATATTTTCTTCTAACAATATTTTGTAGTATATTTACGTCTTTTTCTTTTTTTGAGCTTGTCTGATTGTGGGTCTTTCAGGAAATTCCTTACATTTTACTATTACAAGATCGCGATGAATCTTTTCTTAATATTTGAGTCGGAATATTCTTCTGAAACATTTCTTATTACTTTAGTAATACCATTTTTATATTCCTCGTTTTTTAACATCGACGTAAAGACCCCAGAAACTTTTACCTCTAAAATGGCTTTTAATTTGAAAACCGAGTGTCACTGCACGATGATCAGTTTTAATTGTAGGTATAATTACACGGCATGATTAATTTTTCAGATGTTTTGAGATTAACCAAAAATCGAACATATTAAGAATGAAGGGATTGATCTGCTCATGGGTAAACTTTGTTTTAGTAGGATTTTTTAGTCCGCCATGGATCAAACTTGTTTCAAATGTGTTTCATCAGAGCCTTAATTTATTCCTATTTCTACAGGGAGACCTGTCCACCAATTTGTCGACAATTGTATTGAAGTCAAACTCCATTAGTGTGAAATTCTGCATAATTGTTTAACCAACGCTTTCTATTCAATAACCAATGTGTCTGTTCAATAAATTTGAATGATGTTAAAAAGAAACACCTTTGCAAGCACCATTTTTCTTAATTTCTAGTTAGTCACAATTTAGGTATAACTTTCATAACGCAGCTTATGTACAATCCTGCACTCCATGCTCTTTTGTAGGATTTTTAGTCTCTAGCCACCCTGTGAGGGAGAAAATCTCGTTCATTTATTCTCCGAATTATTGCGGGAATTATAATACTATGTGCTTGTGTCTTTTTTAACTTACAAAGTTACCTCACACAACCCCTTTGGGGCTAATCTTTTGTTTAAGAAAAAAATCGGAGAATTTTGTATTTCTCTAGAAATCGGTTATCATTGCTTTTAAAGGAAACTTGAATTTCTGAAATCCACGCAACAACGTGAAAACGATATTTACCAAAATACACTACGTGGTCTTAACACTAAAAAAATAAAAATAATAATTATTTTGATTTTTTTAGTGTTGAGACCCCTTAAATCAAGTTCTCATGGGGCTAGTGGAATTATTCTAGTTCAGTAAGTAGTCCTATTGCTATGCTTTAATTTACTTTTTATCACAATATTCTACCTTTAATCGGGTTTTTTTAGAAACCCTGCGCGTAGCGAAAACATATCGTTAAAATTTACTTTTGAGTTATCGACAATTTTGTCTAGAAACACTGTTTTTAAATTTTATTATATTTTTAGAAATGCTATTTTAAAATTATTATCAATTACAAAGTAAGCACTTGAATTATCATTAATAATTGTGAAAATTAGAGGTCAAAAGCTTAATTACTTTTTGAGATATACATTTTTAAAGCTTAAACATTTAAATATCGCAGCTTGAAGAAACAATAAAATACATAAGAAATATCACGAGGAATTTCAGGTCCCGAGGCGACATTTTCGACCATAACTTTTGAACGGAAGCTTCGATTGTTGCCAAACAAAAAGCAAAAGAAAGGTAATTTTGTCTTCATTTTAAATTTTAAATATTCATTTTTAACCTCTCCAATCCCATATTCCCCCTTAAACGTTTCGAAGGGAAGAAGCACAAAGAGTATATACCATACTCCGATCCTTAAATTGTGTATATTTAATAATATGTTTCCTGGGGAAGCAGTTAAAAAGTAATAGTGTACTAGAAAATTATCAACACAATGTACAAAAAACTTAACAATTTTAATGCGCGCTTTGATAAAGTGAGCTATTATTGCTAAATATAAAGAATTAGTGTGCAATTGGTTAAGCCATGTTAAGCTGACGTAAGCTAACATATCGAAGGAGTTTATCTATCATATATTCTTTAGGATTATGCAAAACAAAATTTGAGTACCATACGATAATTCAAATGTATTTTTTTAATATTGCATTAAGGTCTATAAAAAGAAAACGCACAAATAGTGAAAATTTACGATATTCAAAGATATTTTTTCTAACACTAGCTTTAAATATTGAGTGTTGAAATGTTGCAATCCCCACCATAATCCGACTGGATCACGTTTTGGAAACTGGTATCTAAATTTGTGGATCTGCACCCTTACATCACCGAGGACTCAATATCATTATGCCATTAGAAAGGTCTAATCCAGGGAAAAAACTGCCATTTTGTGGGGTCAAACTTTTATCAACGGTTTTATGTCCTAAACTATCTTTCAAATAAGCTTGGGGGACCCCCTAAATTTTTCCTAGAATCCAAGATGGCGGCCCAAATACAAATTGGTTCACCAAAATACATTAACACTTATGCCCGGGACCCTGGGCTAGAAGTGACACAGATTGAAGTTCCCATTAATATTCAGGAAAGATGTAGAGTGACTTGGAAATCAGCAAAATTTTGGCTAAAATAGTCATTTCAAAAGGGCGACTTGATTGTATTCAGACAATTCTAAGGCACATCCGCGAGATCAGGACTCTCTCCAGGCCCCTGGCCGACCGAACCCAAGTGAGAAATAGGGTCCAGAGGGCAGGCGAACTGTAGTAAGTTAAATCGACACACTATCAAAATAATATGCAACTCTGCAAAACTGCAACAAGAACAAAATAAACTCAATCTAACCTATGCAATCAGTACAAACGGCTGGTTTGCCAGTCCCCAAGATTTTGATCAAGTTACCATGCTGCTTCGGTGCAAAACACGACCGTGGGCGGAGAGAGTTCCTCGTTAGCTGTAAATATTCTGTGGGGACGGTTCGTAAAAACTCGCGCTTTTCATTTTGTGTCAACCTTTGGAAGCCGGGAATTCAATTTTAGAAATCTACAACGATCAAGGAACCTAGTCAC
>JAMKCH010012356.1:0-45382 GCA_023653785.1 Ophioderma brevispina
TATATACCAACTTGCACGAATTACAGTTAAATGGGTAATATATCAATAGTAAACTCTAACATATCTAAACATTTAGATGGCACTAACGCTTGTACAACCACTCCCAAGACAATAGCAATTTGTTCCTGAAGGCGAGTTTTTTAAAAGATTATTAGTATTATTTAGTTTGCAGAATATCCAGTTAACATAAAGAAAATCAAACTTTTACAATATGTTTTACCAGTCTATTTGCAAACACGTTTACTAAGGTGTGTGGTGGTAAACACCCGAGAAGTTATATTATACAGCATAGATGAATTTCGATGTTTGTACCACGTTTTGAATAGCTGTGGGTCCCTCCGTTTTCTATTTTGCTTCAACATCCTTAGTATGGCGTCACAATGACGTCAAAGTTCACCAGTTTGCAAAATTTGTCATTTCCACAGCCAATTACAGAGTATAAAATGAAAAATGAACTGTGTCACCAAAAAAGGTTAGGAATTTTGGATTTTCATGCGGGTTTTGGCCCCACATGTTAAATGACTATATCAACATATAATTTTAGAGGCCATCACAGTGCCAATATTAAAACCAATTAACTAATAACTAAAGGGTAATTCAGTATTCATTTTATAGGCGAATAGGCCCGATGCGAATAAAAAACTAAATGGCGCCCATTATTTTTATTATATAAGATGATACTACAAACCCTTTATTCTCTATTCTATTAACTAAAACAACTGATTTTATTTGTTTGTTGGTTTTGTTTGTCAGAGGTTTAAGGTAATATTCCTATTTATATTATGGTGTATTTTTATGGCTGATGAATAAAATAAATTATAAGAAAATGCATTAGCGGCTCAATATTACAGAATAATGGGCAGCAATCAGAATGCTGCATTTTCAATAAAATGGGTAGTAGAGGTATAGAACCCTCCCCACCAATCGACTTCGATGCTAACCCGGGGTGACGGTGCTACGTTCACACATTTGTTCGTTCGCCAAAATGAGCAGAAGGATGGGAAATAATTATATGGAAGACTTAACGAAATTTTTTAACGTTTGGGCACGGGAGGAAAGTTTCCCTGGGTGGTAACTCCTACGCCTTTGGTAAACGAGGTTAATGTCACTATGTCCCCCTAAAAGTGATAGCATTTTTGTTTATTTGTACAACCTGTTAAAACTAAAAAACTTGTAAGTTTTTTTCACCGACGCAACAGACCGTAGTTTTGCAATTAGTACAAGTAAACAAGTAAAACACAAAAATTAAAAGTGAAATACCATGACCAATTCCCTACATGAAAGAAAGGTAAATTTCAACCAATTTCCTAAATCTTGACACCGTTATCGATTTTTGAATCACTGAGTGCGATTTTTCTGTCCCCAGCGAATACGTATTCGTTCGCAAATTATCTCTGTGTGCTTTGAGAATATTTGACCGCGAAGCTATCGAATACGTTCGATTGTTTGTGAAACCCCCTTTTATCTACATAATGGGTGTTATTCGACTCCGGCTATTTTGGTTAGGAGATGTTAATTTCACTTCACTGTTTATTTTTGGGTACAATTGAAGAGTACAAAAATGCAACCAGAATCAACTCAAATTAAACTCAATTTGGACCAAAAAATCAGATTCGACACTACGTCGTGACCACGACGATATGATCCGTGGTGTTCGCGATCTTAGATCACAGTTCATTAGACAGTCGGGTGGCCAATCCACGATCGCAAGATTTGGATTAACAAGGGGACACCAATCACAAAACAAAATCGCTTGCGGTTTGTTTGATTCGGAAAGTTTGTTAAGATTTCTGATTTATTTCTTCCGATTCGGAAAAAGAAGTTTCACACTTTTTCCACCTCATAACGACCAATAAAATTTGTCACTCTGACACAAACCAGTGTCAAATTAAACGCACCCGGGAAATTTGACATTTCAATGAAGAGTGTATAATCTCATCTACTATCTAACCAATTTTTAAAAACTGGACTCTGAGGAAACTAATTACCGTTTCTATTACTTTTTTGTTTAAAACAATCGGAGCTTCCGTTTCAAAATGTACTTCGCAACTGAATTCTTCTGGTTCTTTCTTATTATTTTATGTTTTTTCAGCTGCGATACTTTTTTCACTTTATAAAATATCCCATCTCAAAAAGTAAATCTCTATTTCCACACTTATTTGTGAAAAATGAAGCCTTTATTATCTAATGATAATAAAAGTAAAATAGGATTCTAAGAGAACTTTGGTTGCACCAGTTGGCAAAATAAGTATTTTTTCCTTTCTTGACAATGACCCCCCCCCAAAAAACCAAATTCCCATGGGGCTAGTGTAATATAATATTGTCTGTTATGCATAGTCTAATAGTATGATTGTTCATTGCTTTTTATCCATCTCTCTAAGATAAATTTGTTTTTGAGAAATCCTTGCAACACGGATGACATGTCGTTAAATTCACTTTGAGATATCGGCAATTTAAATCTAGAAACATTTAGTATATTATTTTTAAAATGCTATTTACTTTTATTAAAGACACTATCAGTGGATTTGCTAAATCGGGCCCCCCCCAAAAAATCGGGAAAAAAAATTTTTGTCCCCCCCACAAAATCACAAAATCAGATTTTTGGCATATATTGCAACAAGTACAGGTATCCTAACATACCCTCAAATGATAAGACCAGAAGCAACCTAATAAGGAACCAGAACGAAGATTTTTAGTCATTACTGTCCGAGGACCACTGTACTACAACCCGTAATTGAAGGAGAATCGTATCTGAAACTGCCGTTTTCTTTTCTTCCTTTTTCTTGTCATTTCTACGCTGAACAGGTAACTTATGATAATTCACAGACTTATACGTTCCTTCACTTTGAAGCTATTCCCTGCAAATTTCAAATATTTTTCAATCACTGATTGTCTTTAATCGATTAGAAAATAAGTGCTTGAATTTTCACAAATGTGGCAATTCGAGATCAAAAGCCGATTTACTTTTTGAGAAATTATTTTTAAAGTGGAAATATTAATAATCACAGCTTGAGAAAACAATAAAATACATAAGAAACATGATAAGAAATTTCAATTTGCGAATTTACATTTTCGACCATAACTTTTGAACGAGAGCTCCGATTGTTATCAAACAAAAAGCAAATTAGAAAGGTATTTTTTCCTCAATTTCAATTTGTAGTTTTTATTTTTAGCCTTCTGAAGGGGTAATTCCACCTTAAAAGACACTAGGCTATCAGTGATTTACTAGTATTCGCAGCGTCAAAATATTTGAATTTGCAGGAAAGGGTTAGAGCCTGTAAAATTCCTCATGATAAGTTCCTTTTTTCCAACTGAAGAGTTGACAGATATAGGGAAGAAATGGCAGTGTTCAGGAATAGATCTCTCTTTACTATACGTGTTTATTTCAGTAACGGTCCCGTACTGTACACAATGACTAAATACCGATTTTGCTCTTATTGATTCTTCTGGTCCTATGGTTATACTGTTAGTATACCACACTTGTTACAGACATGCAAATCGATTTTTTTAGATTTTTTTTCGATTTTATGATTTTAGAAAATCACTGATAGTAGAAGGTGCCCCAAAGACAATCGCAACCTTTAAAGAGACACTGAAACATTTAAAAAAGTGGGCCCTCAAGAATTTTCAAATCCGTATTATGCATGGTTTTTGTAATATTTTGATATACGCTGTTCAGTTCGGTTGTTTAAAAGTTGTGTAACTTTTACAGAAGTGTCTAAAAAATTACACACTTGTTTAATTTTTTCTTACAACAACAGTTGGTAGGTTCATATGGTAACAACCCCATATTTCACACAACTTTTTAAACACCGCTTTAACAGTGTAAAAAGCCCCTCACCCGAAATGATTAGACCAAATCAGCTTTCCTTGTGGGTAACCCGACGATACTTTATAATTACGTCGCCGGCGACGCGAAATTCAGCAGTGACGAAAATGGGCATTTAACACAAGAACACGCACGCCGTATGCATGTTTCCTCCCACGCTATAAGCACACTGTTTTGATCGGTCTATAACCTTTGGGTTTTTAATATCAGTGAGTACGAGTCAACAATATTCATGTAATATTAACACATTTGTTACAGCAAGGGGGGGGGCCCGATTTAAGGATATGAGGTTTCATCTTGATAGATTTGACTTCACCCCAAAACCCCTCCTGTAAGTTTCACGCCGATATTTCACACCGTTTGCGTGAAGCTAAAAACCAAGTGATTTGTCAGCCCATAGAGTACTGTGTAAAATTAATATTGGGTCGAAGACCACAATGGGGGGGGCACATTTTCGCTAATAACTTCCCAAACCAAATATCCTTTTGCCCTAAGATTCCACAGTAAATGAGAAAAATAGTAAAGCTTTCTTCTGATATCAAAATATTGACCACTTCCTGTAAAATCTTGGGCTTCGGGACGAGGCTATTACGATCGGGCATGGACCTTGTTTAAAAGTTGTGGAAAACTTAAAAGTTGGCCTACAAATTACCAATGGATGTCTTATCCTCATATCAATGTCCCTATCTGTTTGGGGTAGTGCTATTTGATGTGTCAAATATATCGTCTGTTCTTCTAATGGCCTAGACTATCATTTTTGAGAGCAAATGAAGAAATTTCATGTTTTGTGAAATGTAACAGTGCCGCTTAATAGGGGTGTGATAATAAAAAAAATGAAACCTCATTCAAAATATGGAGATATCCTAAATAAACTCGACAAATCAATACTGAAACCGGACTATTCTAGGGGGGGGGGGTCCTCAGGGGTTTGTTTGGGACCCATGCTCTTTCCAGGGGTTCCGGCTGAAAGTGACACCCTAACAGGATACGATTTTCAATGAGGAATATACCCTAACGGTACCAATTGCAATGAATTATACCCCTTTACTGCGACATCTGTTATCATAAGGGTGAATAAAAAAGATCTACTAAATAACCAATATACAAAAAAAAATGACACTTGTGCGACTGCCAGAAAAATTACCACACTAGGATTATTTTGCCGATATGTTTAGGTTATTTTAATCATTGAACCAGTCACAATCACATCGGATTGAGAACCCAGCGGACAAGAAACTTTGGTATTGTGACATTGATACCCCTAGCGGCTAGTCCCGCGTTTGCGGCTAGTGACTAGTTCCTCCTTTTTGGAACGTTGAGCGTGAGTACCCAACCAATATCCAAGACCCCCCCCCTGGATTGCTACCCCCCCCCACACCCGTACATAGGGTGTTACAGTGGGATACAAACTACATCATTCCTCAATCAAGCAACAAAATTGGGCAAAATGATTACTTGCGGGTCCAACAACATCTACGTAAATATGTTCTGCTTTACTTTCAAACTCAAAATGATTTAGGTGATCAATTGAAACTGCATGCTTAAAAGGTCAACAATGACGGAATTTTAGTCCAAAATTAAGTGAATTCTTATTGGGTGAATTGCTAAAAATTCGAATATGTTGGCTGAAAGGTAGAGAAAAGTTTCAGTTTATACCTTTTAAGTCTATCATAATCATTAACGATTTGTTTGTAATCAAAGCAGTTGCACAAAATATGACAAAATTCTGCCAATTAATATGTCAAGAGCTATTATTAGGCTGCTGTCCCACTTACCCCCATCATCATTTCACTTAGGGAGTGGGACATCATTAGCTGGTACTAATTTTTATTTAATGTATATTTTTTACAAATTTATGAATGTTAAGAACGTAATGTCAATATAATATTCAAATTATGATAAACATACATATCTTAAGAAAATATTAATTTTAAGACCAAAAAATAACAAACTAGGCGATTTTTGTACATTAACCAATATAGAAATGTGAAGTTTTTTAGCATGTTATTCGAAGTATGTGAAAATAATGATCGCAAAAATATAATAACATCATTTTGTTACAGTTATGTCATATAAAGTATTCTGAAAACCCTTTCAATTATGGACAGCCCTGAATATATATTCTTTTCGTGATGTCCTTCCTCATAATTGCCTAAATTCCCCAAAGTACGCGTCTCACTTACCCATGTGGGAATATAAATGGAGTAACTTGGACAGCTCTAATTAACATGTTTTCTAATTAATATGCATGTGGTACAAAGATGTTATAAAATTCTTCATGACCTACAGTTGATATTTAAATTAAATAGTTTTCGGAAGAACCTACCATGTGTTCGTTTCGAACCAATTTAGTCTTAAATACCCGAGCGTGTCCCACTAACTCCAGTTTACCCTACCCTCTGAAAGTTTTAAGGTGCGTGTTCCGATCGTGTTTGGGACCCCCCCCCCCCATTTAGTAGTATCGATTTTGATATCAGATGAAAGGCCGTATTTTTCTCATTATCGTCCTGTAATATGAGCCCTCAAATTCATTTCATTCCCAAGATATGAACGGAAAACCGCCGTTTTAGTGGTTAACCATCAATATTAGCACAGTATTGAATAAGGCTTTGCAATATGCATTATTGCTTCTACCATCAAAACCGCAAGTTTGTTTCCCTCGGTACTTGACGGGGCGTATGTGCAAGTGCCAAGCTGTCATATCAAGTAGAGAACACAATAAACATGGATCGGAACAAGCACCTTTAAAATAAGCCTTGCAATGTGAATAATGCATTGAATTGCCATTAGCAAATAAGCATTAGCAAGTATCACACATGCTCTAACATAGATTTCAGGATTTGTATTCCTGATTTCAGAATTGTTGTTTAGTTTTATCAAAGTTTTACATATTTTTATTCAATTCCAGTCCATTTGGGGACAATTTATATTATTTCACACAATGGTACATGACTTTAGCTTGTGTGGAATGTTTCTTAAAAATTGGGCTAATCACAAATCTGCCATCCATTTTCATGAATTAGCAATGGAGCTGCATTCTATTAGTGGAGGAGCTAGGACCCAGGTCAAACATCATCGTTTACCCCTCACTACAGAAAAGGTTTGACACCTTTGGTAGTTAGTATGGACCCTCTATATCAACTTTTTTTTTTTTTTTTTTTTTATCAAGTAGAGAACACAATAAACATGGATCGGAACAAGCACCTTTAAAATAAGCCTTGCAATGTGAATAATGCATTGAATTGCCATTAGCAAATAAGCATTAGCAAGTATCACACATGCTCTAACATAGATTTCAGGATTTGTATTCCTGATTTCAGAATTGTTGTTTAGTTTTATCAAAGTTTTACATATTTTTATTCAATTCCAGTCCATTTGGGGGCAATTTATATTATTTCACACAATGGTACATGACTTTAGCTTGTGTGGAATGTTTCTTAAAAATTGGGCTAATCACAAATTTGCCATCCATTTTCATGAATTAGCAATGGAGCTGCATTCTATGGAGTCTGAGCAGTATTCAAGATAAGAACTATAATGCATATCAAAATAATTTTAGCTTTGCTCTCCTAAAGGCACTGTGCAGTAATTTGCTCAATCAGAAAATCGAAAGAATCATTAAAAATCAGATTTTTGCGTGTCTGTAACAAGTACAGATATCCTAACATATACCCTGCAAATGATAAGACTAGAAGCAGTCTGATATTTTTATATCGGTCACAACTAACTGTCCGTACGGACAATTACTACAACACGTAGGGCCTATAATTAAATGGTGGTTCATATCTTTGAACACTGTTGTTCTCTTCCTTTTTCTTCTGTTGGAAAAGGCAATGATAATTCTACAGAATTATTATTCACTTTAAAGCTATTCCTGCAAATTTCAAAATAATTGTATTCTTTTAAAGGAAATATGTCATGATTCTGAATATTTGGAAAATTTGGTATGGATGGAAAGCTTAAGTAACGTAGATTACATATAAATCAAAATAAGTTGAAAATTGTCCACATTTGTTGAGTATTTTTCCCTTTTAATTTTCCGCCCAATAGCTTACTCGAAAACGATTCCGACAAATCCACATCGCAGGCAAATGGTGACGTCAAAGTGATGACCATCCATAATAGACTCATAATTTAGGTCGTTGTGACCATCATATCGCAGTGTTGCCACTTAATAATAATTAAAACACAACGAAATGAAACAAAATATGTCATTCTCTAACTTATTTTTTCTAATTTTATTATTACTTTCATTAATCCATCAATATTACAGTGTCAGCAATAACAATTCGAGTCAACACGATGTTTTGGGTCATCACTTTGACGTCACGAGGAAGATCAAAATTGGGGGCGCTTTTGATCAATGCAGCCGTGCGAAAAATCCTCCCGTTTTTCTTCGTATGTCAAAAAAACAAAAATTAAATGCCTCTCTATTTTTGTTCATTTTACATCAAATTGTATTATTTTTCGGAATTCGTGATTATGTACTAATTTTATGACTGTAAGTCAACGAGCTTGAACAAAAATCTTGACATACTTCCGTTAAGCAATCACTGAGATTCACGATAATTGTATGTTAGCAAATAGCTACAACAAAACTAAAAAAATGTACATGAAACTGATACCCAGTTGGTGAAAGCAGATATGTCCGCCGGGATAGAGTCCCGGGCTCCATAGGCGATACCGGAATAAAGCGTGAAACTAATGTTGCGTGAATAGTCACTGAATCGAGTGCCCTATTCTTTCACCGTTGTAGCCGGACAGTAAGTATGGCGGACTTATCATTACTTCTACACCTGCCATATAGAATGCGAGTCTGAGTCTAGGTAAACATAAGTAACACTCTTTTACAACCGAAGAATTTAATCACACTGAATTAACACTGAAAACACGAAAATTCTAGTTTTAACGCATAGGCCTATTTATTTTTTTAATTTAAAGGTGGCATTTTCTGATTCCAGCACCTTCTCTTTTATTCATGGTTTTACTAGACAATCCCTTGAGAAGCTTTTCACAATTTTTGAAATGCGAATTTCTTACTGGTCATCTTACAGCTACGACAGATTTGCCCTAAGAATTAGGTACAACACATGGATAATACGGCTCTACGGTAAGATGATATATATAGAAATCTCCCTTTGTTTAGGTAAAGTCTGGGGGGACGAGGTTCTGGAATCACTAAATGCCCCTTTAAAATGAATTAAGACCCAACGCAAGCCCAATAAAGACAAATAAATTGGGTTATTTTTTTTTTTTTATTATTATTTTTTTTAATTTGACAGACATAAGACTAGCACAATTGGCTCAAAGTCCATAGTTTTTTACATGTACTCCTTCTTACATACATTAAACAAAAATACCCTTTGAACACAAATACAGAGAGTTCACTTATTCTACAGATAATTCATCTGGCATCTATTAATATCAAGGAAAGAGTAAAGTACTCCACTTGCCACTTATTTACGAAATTGGGTTAGATTACCATAACCAACAGCCCCGTTAGTTTACTAAAGTTTAATAAATTTTTATTTCATGTTTTACAGCATCATACTCGGTAAAGTTCTTAAAATTTTTGACCTTTACATAGGAAATTAGCTATGACCGTTATATGTAAAAATAAATCTGTTTTTTGTGGTCCAAAAGGATTAAACGGGTGGTCAGTGAAAAGCGGTACTTGTAGCAATTTTTTGTTTAATCAACACTAAATGCTACCAAAATGTTACCCACCTCTATTTGACTTCCACAAAGAGATGCATATTGTCCGGTCATTATTACAAAAAGTGCAGACATCAACTTGACTGATGTCATTTTAAAAGTAAAGTATTGGTGGCAATTATTCTTTGGTTTATGATCATATTAAACCATTAAACTTGGTGTCTCTTATACTTAACATTTAATGTACATATCTCTTTCCAACCCTCATCACTTATATTAGAAGCACTGCCATTTGTGTTGCAGCAACTTTAATAATTTAGAGACGGACAAAAGCGTCATAAGACAGGTCCTGCAACCTTTTTGTTGTTTAATAACAACTTCACGAGAATCGGCTGAAAAACGGCTGTATGATTTTCTACCCCGTTTATGACATAATGAAAGTTAGTTTTTTAATTGATCGTTAATGCCATTATTATTCTAGATAGTTTGGTTTTTTACGGAGTATACAATTTACAAAATTCTTTCCATTGACACTAAAAGTACCATCTTCTTTTCAGAAGATCCGTTCACGAATATGACACCCTTTGATTTCCAGTGATTTAATTAACAGATATCCACCACTTTATTTTGTCATTCAACCAAAATATTGTTTATCGATACGATTAAAATCCCAATTTCTTATTATTTAAACCCTTTAATGAGTGAAAGCCCATGAGTGGGAGTTTCTCATACCCATAACTTATTTTTTAATCTCGACTTTATATAATTAAAATGATATATCCCAAAACAATAAAGATCATCACATCTTAAATTTGCAGATAAAAGGAACAATCTAATCTCCATTTTGATCCCCATTTATACACTTTTGGATCCAATCGCTTCACAAATGATTCAATGTGCATTTCCATCAAACGTTTAGGCATTCTTAAACACCAAACCCCCATTTTCGTAAATGTTGTCCACTTCTTCCCTAGTTATTTAGCCGGCTTTCCGTTCCAGACAAATCGGAAAATATCGTCCTTCAAAGTTTTACAATTCCTTACTTGGGTTCGGTAACATCGGCGCGATATAACTTATTTAGATAACCTAGGGATTTCACACCACAACGACTTAACCAACCTGTAGTTTTCTTTTTACCAGGTGGACATTTGTTTTCCTCATAGCCTTTCAAGACTCTTAGTATAGTTAATATCTGGCATAATCGGTCAGGTTTTTACTAAAGATATCCCCAAAGTAGTCAAAGGACCATCACAATCTCCAATTTAATTTCAGTCTTTTGCATATTGCAGTGGTTCTATATTTGTTGATCCAATCCATACAGCTGTAGGTTTTTAATCCATATTAACTTTAAATCCTATATCAGGTAAGAAAAGTTTAAAAGTTTTGTACGCACTTTCTAGTGATTTTTCAGATCCATACTAAAATAAAGTTGTCTCGTCAGCGTACGTGAGATATTTTGAAATGCATGTCCTTTACCGATCAATCCCATTTATTCGTATTACATCTAACATTGTATCTAGTATCTCTGCACACAACACAAAAAATGTATGGGGAAATGGATCCACCACCTTGTTCTGTAACCACACAAAATTTTGCAAAAAAATTTGGAGTATTACCGTTAACAAATTACGATGAACGATGCATTATTATATAGTGTACAGAACCATTTACATATCTCTTCCTAATTAAAAGGCCTTCAATGTATTTAGAAATAATTTGTGCCGAGCCGTGTCAAACCCTTTTTCAAAATCGTCAGTACGCTACCAGGGATATTTTAATCTCATATAATTTAATATGTCATAATTAATCTTATATTTTCACCAATAAATCTATTTGGGACAAAACCAGTCTGGCCTTCTAAATTATATTGGAGGATGTTTAATTCTGGTTGGCTATGCAAGCTGATGCTAATTTGTAATAAATCTTTAAAAGGGAACTTGGTCTCCAATTTTTTAATTAAGTGTTCGCTGTTTCTCTTCCTTTTGGGATAAGAACACTATGACCCATTTGCTGTGGTTGTGAAAGAACCCTTTTTTGAAACCGGCATTTAAAAAAACGAAGAAAAAACAAGAAATTTCAGCCCAAAAACATTTATAAACTCACATAAAAACCATCAGGTCCTGGAGTTTTTTATTGCTTTTCATATTTTAAAGCCGCGTTAATGCCTCTATCGGTTATTTTAGTCATAGTTGTCCCGTAGACCCTTATAACACACGTTATCGAATGGGGGCGTGGATTTCTTTGAATATTGTTGTTTTCTTCGTTTTCTCTCAATTTTCAGTTGGAAAAAATTACTTACTTATGGGAATTCTTCAGATTTATCCTTCACTCTTACGCTATCAAGCCCATTTCAATATTTTGACTCTTCGGGTGAATCACCGTGCTTGGCAATTGTTGTATTGTTATAAAACATAAGTCAATGGCATTTGAGATGCTTCCCAATATTTGCGGTAATTTGGGGGGAACCATCTAACAATAACAGAAAAACAAAGACAACAAAACCACCAATATTAGGGCTTGTTTGGTTCATTTCAATGCATTCTTTTCTCACTGCTCTGAATTTTCTATGAAAATAAATGATTTGACAGTTAATAACACACAAAATGATCACCATCCAAAAAACATTCAAACTTTTAGCGGATATTTCCTATATGTTTCTACAGGCACCCCCAAATAGTTTTTTTTTTCTAACTTTGTTCATTAAAGCTATAATGGTTTCCCTTCCCCCGTCCTAGGTCACCATTTTCCCTTTTTCAATAATGAAACTCAGCAAGGCAGCAATCTTACTCAATTTGGTCGCGTTAAGATTACCCTGCAAGCTCCTGCAGTCGCAAATCGTACTCAATTCCGATTCTGTTTAAAGCAACTGTATATTTACCGGCTGGTCTGGCGAACTTTGTCCTCTACCACGCTACAATCAACTGCCAAACTTCATGACATTCAAAGATCCTATATCTTTTTTTATATTTTCTTTCTTGTTTTGTTTTTTTCTCAGAGAAAATTTACTGTTTTCCAGTTCGTCCACTTTCGGGAGCTTTTTCGTGTATGGGTCCATTTTTCGGGCCTAAAAGAGCTAGGGAATATCAGATTGGAAACTACTTTTTTTAACTTTACTCGAGATGACTTGGTGGGCATATTATCTTTTCCCTGGAGGATTCTTTTCAAAGAAATGAAAAGAAAAACAATAATTCCCTCGACAGGAATCGACCTGCCCTGGGGGTTACATTTCCAGAGATATATCCCTCTACGATAATCGGGGTATCTTGCTAATTGATCGTTCGGTATTCGTAACTGTCCTAAATGGCGCTTGAACGAACCCCAACCATTGACTACCAACAAGGTTACCATGACATTTAAGAAGTCTTTCCAATGGTGACCATTTTTAAATATGATTGTTGTGTCAATTACAGATGTTTGGGTCAAGGAGTTTCAATAAACTATTCACAAAAACCTGTTCCTATTAATATAAAAGTAATTGAAGTTTTTCCATACGTCACTGTTTTCCAAGAATGGTCAACAATATAAAAGGCAAATCCTTTATACCGTCATACTATCAGCACCTGGGATGGCGATTTTGGTGACAAAGTTTATGTTTTTTGGGCAATGATTTCAACAACAATATTCTCGAATCTGTCAGTCGAGTCGTGAGTCATGTTATTCATTGTCCACCAATGTGACACCCGAAATGAGACACATTGACTACTCTATTTGTATTCACGCCAACACATATGAATTTTGATATTTAGGCCGTGGTGTTCGTTCATATAGGGGGCCATAAAGCGCAGTTAGGAATTTCTAAGGAGGAGTTACTAAGGATTTTGTGTTGTATTAATTATCAAGCATCACCTTTCCACATTAAGCCTGACATTGCAGTAACTCTTGGGTACTGTATTAAAATACTGGGCGATCTTGAAAAACAGTGACATACATGCAGTTTCGAGAATAGTTTTATTGAACTCCTTGACCCAGAAAACACTCATTTTGACACCAAAATCATCTTCTAATAAGAAATATACGATTTTCTTAGATGAGATGTCGGCCATCTTGATAATAGCCGTGTATATATTTTATATGACTCAGACAAATCTAGCAATTGTATATTGAATCCTCTTCGACCCAACAACATACATTTCGACACTAAGTCGCCAAAGTAGTTTCATTACGCTTTAAAATGGCGGCAATTTTGGAAATGCTGGTTTATGTAAATTGCCATCATTTTATTTTTGTCATCACGTATTTTTCATGACCTACATAACCCAATGATCACTTTTTAAGCTATGATTGCAAATTAATGTTATTATTCCGGTGTAAAAGGAGATTCCGGCAGGAACCATAGTCCGGGCTCAATAGACTACGACGGAATAACGCGGTGAACTAATGTTGCGGGCTATTATTATAGGTTGCTTTTTATTTTTTTGTTTGCGTGTTTTGTTTTTTATTCTGTCTACAGAATCATAGGTTTCCTTGGGAATTCAATAAGGAAGTGTCTGATTTTATTGTGTTGTGTGTGTAATTTGGTTTGGTTTTAGCATTCTGTGTAATTTTGAGAGATTTCATATATAGTTACTAAAATCTGTGTAATGAAGGTGAACTGACTGATTAATTTTGGAAAAACACAAAGTATTGCTGATCACAAAGACAACAAAAGGGATTGTCAATGTCTCATTAGGTTCGATAGTCAATCAATAACTCAATCATAATCAATTTTTGAGTATGTCACAAAATCATGTTTCCCGCAATCTTACAAACGTAACCAATGCAAAGCGGACCAATGCGATTTTGCACTCTCCTTCTTGACGATGCATATCTTTTGTTCTCATATCGGATTGAAATGAAATAAACGGCAAATAAAAGCTAATTTATTTGGCTTTTAGAGCATACCAAACAAAGACCCATGCCTACTTTAGCTTTTAACAAAATTCCTTTGTCCCGAGTGTTAATTTTTGGGGACAGCATATATATAACTTATAGATTTTTTTTTTTTTCTCACGATGGGGAGCTAGTATTTTCTTCGAAAGGGGGTCCCAAACATTTGTAATAAATACACCTACGCTTTTTTGAGATAAGTCTACTAAAATAATGGGAGTATAAATTTATAACACTAAATGGGAGGGGTCATGCATTACTTGTTAAAATCCAATTCCATAGACCAAAAATGGCATCAAATTAGACCAAAATATGCTCATAACAGAGCGCATCTCATATTTAAAATCCTTTAAGGTCATAAATTAGGCTGCCATTCATCACATTTTTGATAAGGGCACAAAATAATTATGCCGTGGTCATTGGGTCATTAAATGTGCCCATGATCAATATGATGAGTTATTATTGCACTTCTAACACCACAACCTTTTGTTGTCGTTTTAGGTCAATATATGTGTGGGTGAGGGGTGGGGTGATAAGTAGAACAATCGCAAGAGATATCTAATCATCATGAGCGTGAATTGAGTTGTTGTTTTTTCACCCCACTGCACCGCGACCTGGTGCACTGAACTTTTCTCAACATGACATATCAATTAAATGTAATCTTTCGAATCGGTCATATTTGCTATTTAAATACTCATATCTTGCAGTTGTTTGTATTATTCCAAAATTAGATTGGCAATGGCTTAAATAACCAGTGATTTACTTAGTATTTTATCTCCACAAATAGCTGCCACCGCAAAAGGAATAACCCTCTTGCTGTCAATTTTATTTATTCATCGGTCGCCGGTAATAACAGCTGTTCAAGGCTTCTGCTCAACTTATGATTCTAACTACAATAGTTTTTCCGGATAACTCTTTATGTAACATTTTATAAGACCATTGATCCCGCGTGGCCATGATTGTTTTCGAGCAGTTTCCAATACCGGAAGAGGACAGGGTCAGAGATATGCAAGGTTACTTACAAACACCATTTTTTTTCTTCAGTTTCCGTCTTGGATTATAGGCCTTTGTATGTTACACCAGCTACATCATGACAGGGAAGGGGAAGGTTAGCTTTATGTTCATAGAGAAGTATACTTAGTCCTTTTGACTGAAAGCGCATATCATATCACGAGTATGAGCTCAAATGGCCCTGTGTTTTAATCATGTAGATTAATTGCGATCTGAATCATTAATACTGTGTGTTTTTGTGGTATAAATTTTTGCAAGCTGCTCTTGGTAAGTCTTGTAAAACGATAGGCGTTTTACAATATGATTTGGTGTTCTCTCTCGATATATATCTTAATCTTAAAGCCGCTATACCGTTTGTAAGTGATTTCCAGGTGGGTGACGCGATCATGTCAGGGTCAGATTAAGGTTTTTCGTATGTTTCCCCTTCAAATTAAAAGTTCTTATCATCAAAAAACAGAAATTCCTGGTCTCCATGCCAACAAAACCCGGCAAAAATTACGAAGTAATGTAAAAAATTTCCTCAACCACTTAAAAACATATTGGTGTGTTATTACCGAGATTGTGGAATGTGAAGAAAATAAAAAACACTATGACACTTTAAACTTAGTACAAGTAGGCATATCAACATTTTTTACGGTGCATGCGTAATTTAAAATTTACAGTTATTGAATCACACTGTACTATAAGTAACTTGAATGAAATCCTGTAAAAGCTGTAATTTTTTACCGGGTTTTGTTGGCGGAATTATTAATCCAGGATGTTTCTGTAAAATTTACAGTATTTTTCTCCTGTAACATTTTAGTAACTTACATATAATTGAAATTAAAATAGTATATTTTTGATACGCATTAGAATTCCTAATTAAAAACTTCCACTTTTCATTCATAAGTCTATATTCCGACTGGAAAATTGGACATTCATAATTACAGTATTTTGGCTGTATTTCCAATTAGTCAATAATACTGTACTTTTTTTACAGTATTTCTTGTCAAAATGCACGTTTTAATTTTACATGCCAATATCATCTAATTTCAAAATCTCATTTTGATGTAGTAATCGGGAACGAGGTTTGTCGATTCGGATCATCCACATTTAAAGGCTGATTCAGAGATTTCGAAATATCATTTTTGTGTAGTTAATCAAAATAGTCACTGGAACTAAAGATAGTCATCTAAATGATACATCCAAATTGAGATGAAGTTGAATTGTTTTGATGCAGTTAACAATTTGAGACCAAAAAACTACCATTTAACATTGGATTTTAAAAAAAAAAAAAAGTTGTGATCTCTTTATGAAGACCATCAATTTTGAGCTTAGGCTATTTCACACCGTGGATTAGTTTGTGGACAGCTATAAGTCATGCAAAAACACATTAATCGTAAGGAAATCGAGGGCCATCTTTGTCGGTCTCTTGGGAAATCGAGTCGGGGCCTACCAGGTGACTGAAAATAGTGACAAAACCTTAGGGATTTAAAAACATTCCGGTAAGCTTCCAATATAAATTATTTTTTTTAAATGATTTTATAATCAGTTTTTTTTTTAAAACCTCATTTAAAAAGGTTTGAATTTTCATCAAATCAAAAAGGAATTATTTTTTTGTAAAGTAAGCCTTTTACACGGATTAAATTTTTTAATGTTCCAAAAAAGGTTCCTTTCCACTAATTTCAGTCTCTTAGACTTAAAAATGTTCTAATTAAGAGAGAACCTAATAAAGACAAATCGGATATTTTAGTCAGTACCTCTCCGTAGTGTCCTTACGGACAGTTTCTGCAACACATAATTGAATGCAGATTCATATCTTTGACTTTTTTCTTCTTGTTGTGTGTCAATTTGGGCATTTGGGAAAAAAATTAACTTATGCGAATTCCTCCTACAACTTCTAAGCAAATCTTATTCTTGGACTACTCGAATTTCGAATATTTTCACTCTTTTGGGTTGACCACAGATAGTGCCTTAATCTCCAAAACTCTCTTAATTCCTTAGACTTATTTTTAAGTCTAACGAGACTGAAATTAGTGACAAAACCTTTTTTGGACTTAAAAATTTAAATCCGTGTAAAAGGCTTACTTAAAATAAGTCCTTTTGATTTGAAAATAAACCTTTAAATGAGTTAAAAACTTTATAAAATCATTTAAAGATTTATATTTGAATCTAAGGAATTGTTTTTAAATCCCAAAAGGTTTTGTCACAAATTTCAGTCACCTTAGACTTAAAAATAAATCTAAGGAATTAAGAGAGAATGGGGCAAAGAAGTTTGTATTGTGTCCCACCACCATATGAATAAATTGCATGTTGAAGGAGAAGGACGTGGCGGCAGAATACTGAATTCATGCCACAATGGGTGTATCCTTCAGCAGAAGGTTACAAGGTTTTTGTATTGATGTATTGGAAATCGTCGTAGTGAAAGTCCGGTCCCTAAGTGACAAAAAGCTGAAAACAATGTTTTTGCCGGGTCGCATAGCGATCCGGCTATAGAAATCACTGTTCTCAAAATTGGAAAGTAGTCTATTTGTAACTGAAAGTGTTTTTATTTCTGTGTGTTATAATGATTGGATACGTTCCTGAAAATTTGCTGTATTAATATGAGTTGTATGTTAATGAATTTTCAAGGGACAAAAATGACAAAGTAACGGCTAATGTTTCAGGAAAATGTAAAATATACTTCTAGACTCAACTGGAGACTGTGTTTTTCACACATATTACACTGGAGACACATGCACAACAACCATAGCTAACCGTGGTCAATTCAAAATATGCAGGACATTGGGTGAAGGTCACGTGTTTTCAGGGATGTCTGTAGCTGTATGTCAACACATTTGGCCATATTGGTAAAACATGTGTAGACTTGCTCCAAGATCCAAGTCCATTACTATTATTATCATCTCTGCCTTACATATTATGGGTGTTATTAATTACACATTAGAGGACTGGCGCAGTCTGGAAGCAATACTACTTACAGACCCTGGTATGCGATGGTCAAGGTAGCTATAGTCCCATATCAGGCTCAGCATTGAAAAACAAATCTAACAGCTAGCAGCATGAGTATGTGCATTAGATATGGAGCATACCCATAGTATTTTGAAGTCTAACTTGACCAATAATTTAACTTGATTCGAGTACCTACTTGAATATATTTTACTTGATTTGCGCTGTTATTTGAGCTAGTTTATATTTGTTTGGATCTAATATTTGAAGAAAACCATTTCAATTATTCTAGATTTGTATAAACAAACCTTTTCTGGTATACAAGGGGAGTAATAGGTCAAATATATATTTTGGTATGTTACTTATGGAAAGAGGCACTCAAGTTTATGTGTATATTCCCTTGGCCTGTGTAATCATTTCAGATTCAGACCACGACGCAGATTCCGGATTCGAGTATTTAGTAATTAGTGAAAATTGATGATAATCGTATAACAACATGTTTAATACCGTAGCGTATTAAATTTAAAGCTATTTAAAATGCGCGAGTAACCATGGTACGTCCACGGTGTAACATATTTTTTTCTTTCGGGCTTATATTCGTGAATAAGTTACCTCTTCCAAAGTGTGGCCCAAAATTTTGAATGAAGTGATTTTGCTTAAACCATTAGAGTCCATTATATTTTCAGCAGTTGTGTAAAAAAAATTTGAAATCCAATGGCAAAAAATATTATTGAAAATTGTCTTTGGCAGCGAGAAAGGAATTCTCTGAGCTAAACGCCTTCACTCCTTTGGATTGATATGTTTATTTATTTCCAGGTCTGGAAATTTTCTTTAAAAACTTGGTTTCTCGACCGAGAAAAAAATATTTTATAAAAGTTATTTTGTTTTTAAATTTGCAAATCCAGGCTTGCTGATTGGAAAAGCTAGGTTTTCGAAAACCTTGCCAATCGGAAAAAAAAAACAGGTTTATCTATTCGAAAAGGTAGGTTTTTGATAAATGCAGTGTATGGGCCAACTGTTAAAATCGAATTTCATGAATTTTTTTTTTTAAAAACAGGTTTATCGATTTGAAAATTATTTTTCTAAACTTGGCTTTTCATCAAAAAGATTGGTTCAAGTTATTTATTGGTCGAAAAATCACGTTTTTTAAACACCCTTTTTTTTATCGAAAAGCCAGGTTTGTTACAACCGAGCGTATCAAAATTGATAAGCCTAATTTGGCGATTTGAAATCTCATATTTTAATTCAGCCATTTCATGTTTTTCGCCGAATAGACATTTTTTGTGCATTATTCTTGTCATATTCTCCACCAAAATAATCTCTAAATATCCCTTTAATAACCATAACATCACCAAATTCATGATTTTATCTATTTCTTGTATCCAAATGTATTTTCATACCAAAATTGTTTTGTTAAAGTAAAACTCTGTAAATAAAAACATTTTCTTGCCACATTCTTTTGCAAATTGCAATCTTCCACCTTTTACAATCGCATACACATCAAAACATCTCCATTAATCTGATATTATATTCATTTCTATTTCTTTATACATGTTTTACCAAGAAAAGTGCAACTCCCAACTAGAAAACCAAGTGCTATACTTAATGTCTCTTTCATGTTGCCCTTCAACTTCTTTAAAATCATACCGCGACCCGGCACAGTTTTTTTTCAAATACTTGTTTTAAAGAGACACTGGCACATTTGAAAATAGTGCGCCCTCAAGATTTTCCAAATTTTTGCATGGTTGTAAAGCTTGTATATACATTAGCCCTCACCTGAAATGATTAAGCCCAAATAAGCGCCCTTATGGGTAAACAGAACGATTTTATAATAAAATGACTCCGGAGTCGTTTTATTCAGCAGACGACGGAAATGGCGTTTAACACAAGAGAAAACACACCGGAGTTGATTCCCTTCCCTTAAGATAAGGTTCTACAAATAACTGAAGAAACTTTTTTACAAGAACAAAAAAATCTACGTGGTGTTCTACTTTTGAACAATATCGGTTCTTTAGCCGAGAAAAAGGGACTTTGTAGAATCTTAAAAAAAATTGATAAAGAACCCTTCAAACGTTCTTTGTAGAACAGAAAGATTTTTTTAGTCAAGAAAATTAAATTTTAGAACAAATGCTTTTCACTTTTGGGTAATTCTACGGTAACGGAAGGACATTTTGACTTTGCTTTTGAACTTTCAAACCAGTGCAAAACGAAAGGATTTTATTACAATGTCAAATATACTCCATAATTTTACGCATGCTACTAGTTAACACAATTCCAGCGATTATTTTTCAGTAAACACTTTTTCGTTAATGAATCTTGTATATTAATTAATGAGTTGGTAACGGAATGACGCTATGGGTGTCACACACACAAATGATCTTAAAGCCACTATCAGTGATTTACCTGAATGAATCAAATATTTACAATTTGCTGCAGGAATTAAGTAAAAGTGAAAGATATGCCTGTAGAATTCTCATAAGTAATTTTTGCAACTGAAAAATTGATAGAAAAGGAAGAAAGCAGTCAAAGATATGAACCTCTATTCAATTGCAGTAAGTGACCGTACGGACAGTAATGACTAAAACACATGATTTTCAGGTTGCTTTCAGATTTAGCACTTGCAGGGTATGTTAAGATACCTCTAGTTGTTATAAACATGCAAAAATCTGATTTTTGAAGTTTTTCTAATTTCTGATTTAGCAAATCGCCGCCTTTAAGCCTATTAACATTTCTAAGGTTCTTTGTAAGACTTTTAAAAATTCTTTGTAGAACTTCAGGGTTCTATAATAAACCGGACAAAAGGGGGGGGAGGAAAGGTTCTAAAGTAGCACAGTTTCCTAAGAGTTTTAAGTCCTAACTTAGTCATAAACTGCTTTGAACACTGCACTTCTAATGAGCATTTTAAAAATAATATATTTCTTCCGTTTTTCAATTCAAACAGGACAAGAGTCTTTGTCACTCTTTTGGTGGTTTCAGTACTACTAGTGGGCGTGGCTTATTATCTCGATCAACCCGTACCCAGCGGAATAGGCAATCCGTGGAAATACCGATTATTTTGCGCCGTTAAAGAAATTGTGACGGATTTGGTGAGTAAACATTTCTCAGAATGTCAGCTTATGACTTTAATTTGAATCTGATTGTTCCTATACATGGCGTCCCAGAATACCCATCGATACCAAAATGTTATTTTTCCACCATAGAAATCAAGAGTAAACACATTGTCACTGAATTTAAATAAAACAAACTATATATGATATACAAAAACAGGTACTATCGTGAATTTCCATATTGCTACATTTTTATCAGGCGCGGAACCAGGGAGGGGAGGAGGGGGCGCGCGCCTCCCGGTAATTCTGCAAAATCTTGCAAAATCAGCCCATTTTGGACAAGTTTCAGCCTTCAGCCCCCCGGTAATTTTGACGTTTTTCAAATCCTGGTTCCGCCCCTGTCTATTGACATGATTGACAACACAAGTATTACACGTGTTCATCACACTAAATTCTTGGTGTAACAATAGATAATGTCTCACCTGGAAGCAACACACAACTTACATTTCCAATATTGTTTGATACATGGACGGGTGATGATCTTTTATACGTACGTAAAAGTACTGCCTTGTCTTAAATACACTGATTTCAATTACTCAACTTTGGCAGGTTTATTGTTAGTGCATCCATGTTCCATACCAGTAACAAAGATGCCAAAATACTAATTTTTATGATTTCGCTGCTTATCCCTTTAAAGATTGGTCATAACCAAACTCTCTCAAATGCTTAGACCGAAAATCTATGAGGAGATTCGAATCATTTGGGCTTAAAATAGTCAAGCTTTTCTTAAAATAGTCAAGATTTTCTTCCTGAATAAATTGAATATAACAAATATGCTATCTGGGGCTTCGTTTGGTGACATTATTTTACAGTCTGTCTCAAAAGAAACGGTACAATCAGAAAAAATGATTAAATATGAAATTTCAAAATTCTTACTTGGCAAAATATTAAAGAACAAAGACCGCGCTTTCCAATAGTATTTGTTTTGTCTTATTTGCTTTTGTCAATTCAGAGATATTTAATCAATTTAGTGCGATACACCAAAATCGATTTTGTGACACTTCTATGCATGGGCAGAGTTGTTACGAATACTGTGCCATGCTGTCTTTAGAAGCTCACAAAAGATTGCAACTTGGCAAAAGAAACAAAACACAGAATAAGGTACACAAAGAAGGCCTAGTTTTGTCGACACAAACTTAAATAGTCCGCATAGTAAGTTCAATGATATTTTTTTTTTTCTTTTCATAAATAAAAAATAAATACAAACATTTATTTCGATGAAATGGAGCTTTGAATTTATTACAAATTTGGTATCTGTTAAAATCATGCTAGAAGGAATATAATTGCAACCAAAATAAACATTTCAAATCCAAAGAAATTGTTTCAAAATATTGCACTATCTTTGTGCATTAACTAATTGTTGAAGTCAATAAAAATTTCAACTGAAACATCCAAGAAATATTAAAGTTCACATTTTCAACAATTAAATGCATAACTCTTTTAGATAATTTGTAAATCCCTTTTGGTGCACAAAAAAACAGGGAAGAACATCACTACAAAGAATGTAACATTTGTTACATCGTGTATAGTCTAAGCCAAAATCTAGAATATTTTATCAAGATTGAATGTTATTGATTTTGCAGGCTTATCTTCAACATATTCTTTTTTCGCGGGAATATGTTCTTGCATACCGTGATACAATATCCGCCTGCACAAGACCATCACCAGCAGAGGTGCCGGGTTCAAATATTCAAGCTCGCGTCATCGAAATGGCCGGGGTAAAGGTTCGGCTCTACCAACCTATCAAATCGCAACCAGGGTTGCAACCAGCCTTAATCTTTGCACACGGCGGAGGATTTTGTATTGGAACAACAGGTAATTTTTTCCTCAAGTTAAAGGTGCAACGAGAGATTTTGGGGCACCCATATATTGAGTCATATGTAGTGATTTCATAAAGATAAGACCCCCCCCCCATAGATTTCTTACCTTGTCTTGGTTACAGAAATGCTTTGAAAGCTAAAACAAAATGTGATTTTCATTTCCTTAATTTCAATGTAAAACATTTTTAGGGACACCTGTCATGTTAAATCTCTCGTTGCAGCTTTGACGTTGGTTCATTGTTTCTTTCAAACGACATGATGCAAAAAGAAAATTGTCCTTCTTACAGGGACCAGTGAACTTTGCTCCGGTGCGCTGAAGGTAGCACTTTTACCGGGGTTAGATTATGCCGTCAAAGTCGAAGGGTATAGGGGGTGCCACCCAAGGATATTTTAGGGAGCATTTTTGAAAATATTATGCAAAGTATTGCCCTACAACTCCATGTTTATGTAAAAATAGTCATTTGCCATCATTTAGAGCTGAAACCTCAATGAAAATCCGATATTCCTACTTTTTTAGCACCAAATTTGGATTTTTCCTGTCGGCCCTTTTTTGTGGAAATGTCAATTTTGCCGACTCGCGGACTTGATGACGTCGTGGGGCGCCATCTAGGTATGTGGTACTTATTTTGGTATCATGGAAAGAGGAGGACATAGCTATCACGGGTATCAAAGTCATAAGCATCGGGGTTTTTATAACATTCTTTAGGGGTAACCACCCCCCCTTGGTAATTCGTGTTACAAAAAAGGCTTGGTAAGACGATGGTTAACTATTCGGTGCATTCAAGAACGAAGAGCTGAACGACACGGTTTTGTTGGAGTTCAATTACACGTAATCGGACGATCTAGTAGCTAAAAGTATCACGCGTTTGTTTCGGACGTTTTACTTTTCTGTGACCTTACATCTTAAGTCTATTTTTGTCTAAATGCCGAACACGATGAGAAAACAACATATCCTATAATGCACTAACCCACTTTATCATATCCCCCTGAAAATAATGCCCTCCCTTTTCTCACCTCTCAGCAGTCACCTTAATAGAAGTGAAATGATGTGACATTTTCCTGATGGCAGCGTTGAATAATTTTGCCCCATAGGTGGATATGTGCGCATTATAAATTGACATTATTTATTATTATAATTAGGTGACAACTTGTTTCTTAACTTATGAAATATTTTTTTAACAAAATGTATATCCATTGCTTTTATCTGCAGACTTATCCTATGCTTTTTACAAGAAACCTATAGCGGAGAACTAGATACGACTGTTATAATCAATTGAGTAAGGTTCAGTTTAATATTTTGCCGTATTATCAATCCTTCCACTCGACACTAATTTCCTATTTCTTCTTTCATCTCCGCTCTCCCCCCCCCCCCTTTCCGACTTCCCTCTCTCCCCTTGCCTCCTCCCCTCTCTCCTCTCTCTCTCACACTACACACACACAACACACACACCTTTACATACACACACATCCTTGCAAAGCTACATTGTGGGAGTTTTGAAAAATCTCTTAAAAAACACTTTCTTAGACTTTTTTCAGAAAAATACACTTTTTCAAAACTACATAAGGAATATTTCAACCTATAAAGTTTAGAGATTTTTCTCTTAAAAAAGACAACTTTTTTAGACATTTGTTTTTTACATTTTTTCAGTTTTTTTTTTCAATTTTTTTTCTAGTTTTTCTCACTTTTCTTATCCAGAGGATTGCGCCGCAGGCCTATATAGTTTTGCTAAACCTATAAATATCCTCTTTTCTACTCTTTTACGGAAGAAACCTCAATACTAAATTACAGTTTATTCGTTATGGACAATTCGTAACATAGTTAACTCTAGTAAAAAGACTCCCACCATGAAGAAAAATACACCCACAATGTAAAAATACAGTCAGAATGTCTCGTTACTGGAAAATACAACTCAGAATTATCTCTTGTAAGTTGCACACACGCATCCTCAAAGCTACATTGGGGATGGGATTTTAACCTGAAAATCTCTTAAAGACACTTTTGTGTGTCATTTTTTCAGAAAAATACACTTTTCAATTTCAAAACTATCTAAGGAAGAATTTCAAACCTATATAGTTGTGAATTTTTCTCTTAAAAAAAAAGGAAAACCCCCACTTTTTTTTGTTTTTTTTAGACATTTTTAAAGAGAAAAATACAAAACTTTTTCTTTTTTTCTAGATTTTATCCTTTTCTTAGCAAGCGGATTGCGGACGCAGGCCTATGGAGTTACTAAAACAGAAAAAAATCCTCTTTTCTATCTGTTTTTAACGGAATAAACCTCAATACTAGATTACAGTTTATCCGTATAGGACAATCAACATAGTATCTAAGTAAAAAGACCCTCAGAGACAATGAAGAAAAATATACCCACAATGTAAAAATACAGTCAGAATGTGGGTTCTTTTTACTTGAAAATACACTCAGAATGTATCCTCTTATAAGTGCAACACACACAAACACACCACACACACACACACACAACCATGCATACATGCAAATAGTGTTCAAACATTTAAAACTTAAACAACATGGTTCCACCGTTAAACAAACCGGTTGTTTAACGGAGGTTCGAATATTTTTAAACAAGTCTGTTAAACATTTAAAAGATTGTGTAAATATTTAACGGTTGGACCTAAACTTCCATGGTGTTTAACAGTTTAAACAACGTTTTTGCAGTGTATGCGGCCTATGTACATATTTGCGAGCCTGCAAATACAACGTCAAACATAACAACACCCACCAATGACACCCACAGACACACCACCATCCACACCCAAAGTGTTTGTTCACACAGATTATACATGATAGGCCCCACAGCTAGCAAACATGTAACACATCTCGAGTAAAAAAGATGAGTGATGGTAGACAGCATGAAGGAACCCATGAAACGTAATTCGTAAGTGCTGCAAATAGTGCCTTAAAATTAAGGGGGTGCAGACAAAGTTAAAAGGGTAATTTTTTTAAATTGGTTCAATCGTGTTGACATAGTATACTATGTATTTGTCGAATCATAAGGATTCCAAAACGTATAGTTGTACTCTCCTGCAGCCTCAAGTGTGGTCTTGAATAAATCCAACACCCCAATTGGGGAAAAACGGATCGGTGACGTATGTGCGTGTGTGCGAGCGAAACTATTACTAGCGAAAGTTTTTGGCGTTATAGGTGTAACCTCGCAACACACATGATTGCTGTTAGAAACTCCGTGGATGGACCACGCATACTTTGAAGGACAAACCGTTACGTTTAAGCGTTATTGACATAGTTGAAAAAACTTCTCAATGACACCAAATTCATAAGGATAAAACTATGCATTATCACTTGTCTGTCACACTATCGAACCCTGGAAAAATCTACGAAGACGATGGTTCGCTTTCTTCTTAAGACTAAGTCTTCGATGTTTCTTTTAGGCGACAAGTCGATAAAGGTGGATCTACCTTTGTTGAAACCATTTTTCCCACAAGAGTTAACCTCTATAACATCATATGATTCATTTGACTTTGATTTTACACATCAGTTTCTTGGCACACCTGAAGTGGTACAGGATTGAAACCGACCCTTTATGCCTTTGGATTCACTTCAAATTTCAGAATAATTTCTTGGTGTGTGGCTTGTTTTTACACGTTTGTTCCGATGCTCAGAAGGGCATTTTAGTTACTTTAAATAACATTTGTCCCTTGGAACAATTCCTCAATTCATCGACAGGTTTGGAATTTAATATTGTTTTCTCCCTCATTTACAGATACCGTCTTGGTCCAGAATCGACACACCCAGCAGCCTTTGAAGATTGTTTCAAAGTGACCAAGTGGTTTTTGCAACACGCGGCAAATTTCAACGTCGACAACAGACGCGTGGGTATAGGAGGTGACAGTGCCGGCGCTAGTCTAGCAGCTGCCGTTGCTCAATACATACATGATGATCCAGATGTCCCTGACCTGAAATACCAGGCTTTGGTATATCCTGTTGTCCAGTTAATAGATGTAAACACGCCAGCTATGAAAAAACATAAACAGTTATTTGGAGAACATGGCGGATTAGTAACTTGGTGGGAAGCCGCCTCATTTTTGAGTTTGTATCTACTTGGCAAGGAAGACACTCAATTAATTAACGCTGTCATGGACTCAAATTTATCCATGGAGGTATTCTGGAATGAGACAGTGCATGCAAAATACGTGGATCATAATCTAATTCCAGATCATCTTAGAGATTGGGGCGAATCTAATCTGAAACAATGCCCTCAAGACGGAGATAGGACCGTGTGGGAAACGGTGAAAGATGCATTCTTTGATCCTCGTTTATGTCCGCTTATGCGAGACAATATGTCCGGTCTTCCGCCGGCATTCATCGCAACTTGCGAATTTGACGGAATGAGGGACAATGGCATATTCTAATGCCAAAAAATTACAAAAATAGGGGTGGAGGCTGTGTGGAAACACTATTCAGGTGGTTTTCCATGGAGGTTCGGTCCTACGAGGCGTGGCCGTTTACTTTTGAATGTAGGTGACCAATGGTTGCAGATTATATTCAATTCATAAAGTCTCACTGGTAATATTGTAAATTTCCAGCCAGGATGCTGCTTGGTGGCTTTTTTTTTAAAATATTTTCACTTTATTAAAAAGCTTTTTTCGAAAGATTTTACTAGAACTAAATTCATTTTAAAAGAATCTGTCCAAAGAAAAAAAGATCTGGCTATAAATTTCGTCTAGATTGGAAAGATCTGTCCAAGACTTGATATTCATAACAGAATCAAACGGCAAGCGGAAATGTCCTGAGTTCTCAAACTTTCTGTAGTGGTTGTGATATATGCCTCATGACTCCATCGAATTTCTTTGCCATTCAAGTTACATTAATATGGTCAGGGCCATATGTGTTCCGTGGGATTTTAATGTTATGTTGCGTTCTCTACGGGAACCTGTTAATTATGATTGAGCAAAAAAATTAATTTTTTTCGAGCGTGTGTTCACAATTTACATGCAAATTAAGTATGACATCATAATTAAAAGACTGACATAAACTAGGACCTAACAATCAATCGTTTAGCTTTTATCATTCTATAGCTTAGTCCAAGATGTTAAAAATAAGAAAACACGCATATTGCACAATAGTCAAGATGGCAAATTTGAAAATTATTTAAAAACAAAAAAACACGCGTTTTTAACCTAATTTTAAAAAAAAAAAAAAACACAAAAATATTTTCAAGGGACATCAGAAACTCTTACCAATCATTTTTTTGCTTCAGATCCACGATGGCTGCCAAAATGTCTCCTCCTCCAAAGTTCACCAAACTACAAGCTTTGTGGAATAAATTTATATTTGACTAGATATATAATTGTGTGAAAGAAACTACGCAAATTTGTTTCAAGGGCATGTGTAACTCTTGTCAAGTGTATTTATCATATTGCCTTAGTTCAAAGATGGCAGGCAATATGGCCGTCTTAACATTCCTTAATATCACAAATTACAATATGCTATATTTAGTTTATATGATCCAGAAAATAGAAAATATGATAAAAGTACGAAGTATGAAATAATATTTCATACTTCGGTTAGTCCTCGACTTTTATCAAATATACTTGGAACAATTACCAACTCAACTCTGGTAAATATGGTCGTAATTATGTATAATGATTTCTTTATCCTACCACATTAGCATTACTTGTTCTCACTCTGGACCAACATCTTTGAATTTTAAGCCGCTTGATAACAAAAAGCATATAAATTCTAGTGATCACAACATGTCTCATACTCGAATTTATACTTATATATGATTTCTGGATAATACAGACATGGTAATTAAGGTTTTGAAAGTCTGAAACGGCACCGTATTGGGATTCTCCATCAACAAAATGCCAGACGCGAGTTTCTAAATGGTTTAGCATTTGTGGATTTATATACCAACATAATCTTACATATAGTAAAAAAAAATATGGTTCCTTTCAGTTTTATCCTTTAATACGTCCGTTTTTGGTCCTCCATCTTGAAGTGAAGATGCTATCGTTGGGGCAATCTACACGGCAGTCCAGATCCAGATCGGATCCGTTTTCCCGAGATCCCGATCACGGGAGACCGTTATAGAACTCTACACGGCGCAATGAGTGCCGAAAGTACGGCGACCTGTCGAAGCGTAAAGTGTACCATGCTACGCTGTACCTTCTGTGGTTGGGGATCGAATGAATACTTTACGCGTAACCTAAAGTACGCGCTTAAAGTGCATGCAGCGACACTGACCAAGCGTGTACACACCAGTACGCGTTGCAGATCTGGATCAAGTTTGGCCGTTGCCCGTGTAGCGCAAACTAGATACGACGAGATATGGATCCGATCTGGATCCTGCCTGCCGTGTAGATTTGGGCGCGGCCTAAGAAGACGGGAATGCCGATAAAGAGTTTGTAATGGTCAAGTAATATGTCCCACCCGTTCATTAAACCTTCTTGGTATAAACTTGAGTGCCTTTCTATTATTTCCTTTTCTTCAATGATTTCATATTAATTTGCATATATCTTACAAAAATGATCAGACAAATTGGCACGATTTTTGAACATCCCACGGGAAACCATCTTTATATATTTTGCGTATTTCGGGTTTTCATAAAACTAACTAAACCTTGATTTGCGGGCCATTTTGGCCGAAAATCTTCCTCCAGGAAATGTCATGTTTTTTTTTTCAAATTATAGGGCATTTTCCGGCAGCAATTTTCCGGTTAAAGCTGAAATTAACAGTCAACTGTCCGTGCTCTGAGAATTCACGGGGCTTGCCATAAAGTAGTTTCTACTCGCAGTTTATTACGATAATATGTCCATTAACAGTTCATTTTAACATGTGTTGTTTTCCAGATAGTTTCTGAAACGGTTCGTGTTTTTTTGGCGTAAAACATTGTCATCCACGTATAGCGTGTACAGTCCGTGTCGTTATGCATTTTGATCTGAAAAATGATATACGTAAGCTGGATTTTGTAATCGGATGAACAGATTATGTGCCATGAAACAACCTTCAAAAATCGGCTAAATCATCAGTTTCTTGGAAAATAATTGTGATTGTTTTGATAGGGCCAAGGTTTATTAAAAGGTTCAATATTTCAAAATTTTCCGAAGTGTATGTTTTTGTCTATTCCCAATCTTCTGATCCTAAACAAATGTTTGCCCTAGTTTAAAAACTGTATAAAGGTTCAAGGTCAAACATGTGAAAAATGAGTAACAAGGAAATTACCCTATATATGGAGTATAAAAAATCCCCAGTCCAAACATGATTACATTGTCCCTACCATGATGCTATTTTCTCAATTACTGAGGTAAACCCCTTATTTTAGAGCGCATTTGGTTCTTAACTTTCATAATGTTATTCTCAAAATGGTGCAAATTATGTCAATTATCTATCTTACTGTCTATTAACCGCGGACGCGTTGGCTCGCGTATATATATGATAATTTCGTTCATATTTTAACTTTTTATGTTTTTTAAACAATTTGTTACATTAAATTTTTTAAATGTCTGTTCTAATTGCCTCTATTGCCCCAATTTTGAAAATGCAGCATTCTGATTCGTCAGTTTACTGCCCATTCTGCAATGTATCCTCTATGGCCGGCTCTGCAACAATGGATCGTAAATGCATTTATTTTAAAGGTGCAACGAGAGATTTTGTGGCAGCCATATATATTTCTTACCTTGTATTTAGCTACAGATATACAATGAAAGTGAAAACAAATTTTGATTTACTTAATTTTAATATAAAACATAGGCTGAATTAAGTATTTGCTCTTATAGTAAATTTCACAATTTTGTACCAAAGAAATTTTTAATCCTTTCACATGGGGGTATTTTTGATAGAAAGCTTAATATTAATGCAAAAATCGGAATTTTCATTTTTTAGGGACACCTTTTATGTGAAATCTCTCGTTCTACCTTTAAGCCGTTTAAATGGACTAGAAATAAACGGTTTGTCGTATCATCTAATCGGCTCATAATGTAACCCCGTAAAAAACCTTCATTATGGGCTAGACTGCGCCTCACCCATTATTTTTTTTCGAGCTCGGACATATCCAGCGTCATCCATTATTTCTTAGGGTCCACATGTTCTATTAGGCGTCTGTATTCTGAAATGCCACAGGTAGTCAATTAACATTTTTCGTTTTAGCAGACGAATGTTCATTTGGAATTAGTTGATTGTAGAGGGGCAAATTATATATTTTAAATCTTTAATGACTAGGACTATAAAATAGTACATATGCCTATTAGCCCCGGAGCTAGCAGACATTTGTAACATATCTGAAGTACAAAAGGTTTGAGTGATTAAATATGTAGACAGACTGACAGGGACCCCTGAAACATAATTCTTGTGCCTTAAGGAGAGGGGGCCAAGACAATTTGTACAGGGGTCAAATTTTTAAATTGATCCAATCGTACTGAAAAGTATATCATGTTATTTGTTTAACCACAAGGATTCAGGAAAGGTATACAAATATTGAATGCCTAGTGCGTGCAATAGTAAATATATATCACAATGTCAAATTTTGAATGGAACATTCCAAATTTGACAGTGATATATTTTTACTATTCCACAAACATAGGCATTCAATATTTCTTCTATATAACGATACAAAACAAATAATTTTTCTGCCGTTGAATATACTTACTATTCAATGGCTCAATCGTTATATAATTTGTACTAACCAATGTAAAGTTAGAGTTATAGACTAAAAACAGCAAAAAATCAATAAAAGGGTCAATTTCAGTTGTACAGGGTGTCAATTTTTAAGTTGCTCTGAAAATTTTTTTTTTTGGATAAAAAATGGTGCAAATTATAATGATTGGTGGGGCCATAAGATCAAAATATGGAATAGGTTTGAGTGTCTCAAAGCTTGCTTAAGAAAGTAGGGTGAAACAAGGTCAAACCCCACTGAATGCAATGGACGTTGACCCATAAACATTCACCCTTTTCAACCCTCAGCAAATCACCCCCCCCCCCCCAAAAAAAAAATATCAGATTGTTGTTCCATGACACGTTCGCTTTACTACCAAAAAAAAACTAAAAAGCGATACTATCGAAATTCTTGAATTATTCCTAAACTGGCTTTGGTATGCCTGTGGTCAACGCACGTTATATGCATGGTAGTAATCGCGAAACGGTTTTGTCGTGTTTTTATAAAAGGGCCAGTTTTTTAAAACGCCATGCAATGCAAACCATGATAAATGTCTTTTGCTTTGTTTGTCTCTTGTTTGCTTTTTACTCTCGTTTTGCTTCCTTATAATTATTCTTAAGGTCAGAGACGTAATCATAAGCGGGGGAACCAGGAAGCAGAGTGTTTTTGTTTGTATGTTGTTTGTGGTGGTGGTTATTTTTTAAAGGAAAATCGGGAAGGGAACGATGGATATAATTCCTTTTAAATCGGCACTTTCACCCTTTTACATTGCGATTGGTATATTTTCTTGGGATCGTGAGCGAAATGGGTACAATGTGCGATTTGATAATTCTGGTTTTTGTAAGGTTGGCAGTAAAATATCTATAAGTAAAGAGAAACCTCACCAAAATCAGGCGCGGTACGCATAAAAAACATGACACATATCAAAAGTACCATTTACGCCGGCTGGGTGGTTTGGAAAGAATACGAAATTTGCGAGGTTAGGATAACCTAGAGTTAAAGGATATTTTTGGAAAGGAGGAGGTTGAATCTTTTCTACAAGGACGAATTCTTATATCTTAAGGAAGAGAGGGGAAGGTGAAAAAATTGTTAAAAAAAAAGAAAGGTTCATCCCTCTTGCCCTTCAATAATTATGACTCCCGTATCAGTTTGCAAAGAATAGACCAAAATATTTTAAAGATTTTGTTGGATTTGATAGTTCCCATGAAAAGCACATTGACTGCCCTCAAAACGTAATCCACACCGCCAACAGGCAACAAACCTCAAACTCCGTGGGCATAAAAAAAAGTTGTTTGTTTGGCGTCAAACACGGCCGACCCCACCGCCGAACCTAAAAAACCTGAAAATTTTATGCCAAATTAGCACAAAATAAAAAAAATCTTCTGCCCGACCGACCCATTATTTTCATCCACATAAAAAAAAATTATTTTTAACAACACAAAAAGACGAAAAAATAACAAAACAAGACAAACAAAGCAATACAACAAGTAAAATAAAAGATCTGTTGCTATGTCATTTGAAAAAAAGCTTTATAAATAGTACCTCTTGTATTCATTTTAAAGTAAAATGAGAAGATCAATAAAAAATTAAAAATTCCGAACCGACGGACCGACCCTGATATTTTTGTTCGTTACGGCCAAACAACATTTTTTTATGCCTTGATCTTCGGTTTGTTTTTATCCAAATGTAATTTTTAAGGTATGTTTTTGGTATTTTAAGAAATGCGAGCAAGTTGCTATAAAATCAATTGAAAAAGTCCACAACATCACTCCGTCAAATTTGAATATTCCATTTTTAAAAATGTTCAAAATTAAGTTTAGGGATACCCGGAAGTTCGTAGACAAAATCGTGTTCACATCGGTATTTTACAATGTACCATCCGGTCTCAAAATATGGTATTTACAATCAAGTGTCGTTTTATAGTCAAAGTATTCTTTGAATCAGCATTCAAAATAAGGTTAACAAGATATTCACAGTACAGCTGGCATTGGTTTGACTGGGGGGCTGGTGTTTAATTATTTGAGTGGTCATCATGTCTCTATACCGTCACACTAACAAATAACTCCGTGAATTACAGGTTTTAAACTAGAATTCGCGGTTCTCGGCCTTTCGCGCTCGCTATATTCAAAGAATATAAGCTGTGGGCCGCTCCATTGATCCTTGACATTGGCACATGACCTTTGACCTCATCAACATTTGAGGGATACCCCCCCCCCCAATGGGTGACTATGACAAAAGTTGGTTCCATGAACTTCAAACTTTTCAATGGAGGTCAAATTTTACATTTTAAGCCTATTTTCAACTTGACTCACATGACCTTTGACCTCGGCACATGAACTTTGACCTCATCAACATATGGGGACCCATGGTGCACCTATGACAAAAGTTTCGTTCCTTGAACTTCAACTTTTTCAAGTGAGGTCAATTTTTAAAAACTAACATTTTAGTGGACACACACACAACACATCACACATACCACCCATACACACGCACAACGGATTGCTATAGTGGTCCTGCCAGATATAGCTGGGCGGCCCACAAAGGAAACTTTATAAGGCGACGAAAAAAAGCCTTTAGCTGTTTTACGGGCGTGGGGCGGGAACCTTTCAAGTCGGGCCGGTCGGGAGAGATTTTTTACTCTCTGGACCATAAAAATTGCCTAAAATAGTCCCCAAAATCGGAAGCAAAATCTGAGAAAAAAAAAGTGAGCAATTTTTACAAACATATTTTTTTTAAAGTAGCCAAAGTTTAAATCTTCGCCAAAATCGATGATTGTACATGATGTTTGGCCAAAACTAGAAAAAAACGCACGATATGGGTTTGTCGGGCCCGTAAAACACGTTTTGTTCGTCGCCTAATATACATATTTCCAGAAATCAAGGTAATTTAAGGTTGTAATGTTGTGAATGATGAATAAATGCAATCAAGTGGGCACGTATGCCTATAAAACCAAAATGGCTCGTTTGTAGAGAATTATGTTCAAGACTGAGAATTTTCTTTGTTTTGGAGTGAGTGTTTTGGGGAATATGAAAAAAAAAATCAAAGGAACTACCAGTGGTCCCTTCAGTACAGACCGATGGAAAAGGCAGATGACCTAATCGACAACCTCGTCCCCATCAAAAATTGAGATTTGGGTATCAGAATAATGTTGTTTTTATAATAGTCGCATATAACGCGCTACAAACAAAGTATAAGCGCGGTAATAATCACACAAACACAAAAAAATTGCCAGTTTTTCTTTAATTTATAAATTTTAATTTTAAAACCAATTTTAAACTAAATACAAACCCCAGATCATTCACTCGATAAAAAAAGGTTGTTCTTTAGTCTATTTAAAACTTGAAACAGGCATTTCTCCACCGGAAGGCTGTTCCACATACGGGGATGGGTGCTGCAATGGCAAAAAGCCCGGTTCCCATAGTCTTACTTAAGTGTGAACCAAACACTAGAAGACCTTTCCACGATGAGCGTAGAGAAAATACTAGGATTATAATCCGAGAAGAAGTTCCTCATAATTGGAGGCATACCTTTTCGTATCCTTAGGTAAAGAGTAAGATTTTGAAATGGAGCGGTCCTTAAAGAGACCTGGCGCCCATTGGAAAAAATAGGTGCGACCTCAAGATTTTCAAATTCGATATTTTTGCCTGGGGCTAAAGCTTTTTATACAAAAGCCTCACCCGAAATGATTTAAGACAAAATCAGCACCTTTAGGGTAAACGAACGATTTTGTAATTTCGCTTCGCCGGCGACGCGTAAGTCAGCAGACGACGAAATTGCCGTTCAACACAAGAACAACGCACGCCGTATGTTTTATATCATTGAGTACGAGCCAAAAAATATTCATGTAATAACACATGGTTGATTTTAAAGTTATGGAAAACTTAAAAGTTGGCCTTACACCTTACCTGGTTATCTTTATCTTCATATTAATGTCCATACTCTGTTTTGGGGAGGTTATTTTTATGTGTAAAAAATCTCGTTTTCCAATGGCCTCTAGTTAGACTATCATTTGAGACGCAATTGAGAAATTTTATATTGTGAAAATGTGCCAGGGCCGCTTTAAATTTAGCCAGTGTAGATTGTTAAGAACAGGCGAAATGTGATGATCATATCGGTTGTAAAGTAGTAAACAAGTCCGCTGTTGAATCTGCACAGTTGTAAAGCTGCCATATTGCTGAAGGGTTAGACCTTGACAACAGAATTATTACTGTTGTGATCTAGTGGACACAAAAACAAAGCAGATGGCAAGTTTCAGCAACTTATTAACACTTATCTTTGGCAAAAACCATATTATCCAGCTTGTCACGTATTGCATTCAACCATTCATGAGAATGAGGCAATGTATTTGCCAAAGTCTTTGCACACGTGGGGTCAGGAATGGTTTCCCGTGAACTGATTTTGACCTGAAAAAAAGCGCTTGTCATTACATAGAGGATTCAGTGCGGTATGCATTTGGATTCTTCAATCCCAGGTGTATGTAATCTTACATTGCTTCAAGGAAAAGCTCTTGTCAACTTGAAGGTTTATATTTGTCATTTAGTTCAGGAACAAGATGTCCGTCCGAGGTGTTGTCAGTCGCAGACTTTAGTGTGCCACCTGAGAGAGGATGATTTTGAGAGGCAGCTCGTTCAGAATTGATGTCGTTAGGGATGGTGAACGGTTTTATTGCCATTTGTCTAATCCCATTTGGTTAATAGCATTTGTCTAACTCCAAATCGTCTAACCCCTATTGTATAATACAATGTGTCTTATAGCCATTTAGTCTAACAAACCAATGTATCTAACAACCAGAATGTATCATAATCCCATTTGTCTAATGCCATTTGGTCGAACCACAAACCCATTTGCGTCTAATTACCATGTGGCTTAATATCCCAATTTAGTCTAATATCAATTTGGTTCTAATATTCATTTGGTTAATACCCATTTGGTCTAATATCAATGGTCTGAATATCTACTTGGTCTTAATACCCATACTTTTGTCGATATCCATTTGAAGGCCTAAACCAAAAATAATTGATCTTAAATCTTTATAGTTATAATATTGCTAAAAAAAAAATATCTTACAATGCATGTATCAGTATGCCATCCTCAACCGCATAATCATTTCTGCTGCAGCTCGAGCAGGCGACCACAAGTTCAATCCAGCGACAGCGGTCATTAGCCATTTTTACAGTTGACTTTTCCTTAGAGTGTTTCCGTGTCCCCCAGGAGAAACTGAATTGTATTGACAGAACAGGTTCGTGTCGTCCAGGTTTTCTCCTGCCATGAGTCGGTACATAGAGTGCATACTCTTATTTCCGTTGGACGAGTCTGGCTCTTTCCACGAGGGGTGCAAGACCCTGTCAGATGCGGAGGTTGGGAATTTGGCACTTTGGTATATTCGTTTGGGGGGTGGGGGGGGGATGTTCAAACTAAAATACCGTAACAGATGTACCAACGAGTTGATTTTGTTTCCACCTTCCCTTGGAGATATTGCCCCTGCGGGCTCCGGGTGACGAATAAGCCCGATGTTATTACCTGCATATAGAGGCGACTACCCTTAAAAGGGAGCCATGAGGGTTCGGGGTAAGAATTGTCTATTGACTCCCTGATGTCGTAAGACAATCGTCTAATGTTCCAACAGAGACAGTTCTCACTGGTTAATATGCCTTCTTTGATGAGCAGTAGAGTTCTGTGTTGTTGGACCGATTCTTTTTTATTATTTTTTGTCGGTGAGTTGTTCTTGATAGTCTTCTTTCCTTTTTTCAATTTGCAGATGACCATACTATACACCTGTATGGACTTGACCATTATAAATATGCAAGATGAATGTATACAACTTTATGGTTGGTCTGTTCAAGACCAACTTCCTAATATTGCCTTGACGTGTGCAAGTAATGATTTGTCTAGTCTAAAACTTATGCGGGACAAAAAAACTACTCATGGGTGGACAAAACTTGCAAACTTTTGCAAACTCGGTATAATCGTTTTCTTCTAATCTTTCTTTTTCGAGCTTTTTATGTACCAATCGATTCGTACATGAAACAAAATGTTCCACATATAGTTGGTTTTCCTTCATCAGGTGCAATAGGAATTGCACTTTTCTTTATGATGTTTTGAATCTTTACAGGGATCTTGTACTAGCATCTGGTTTACTGAGTGTTGTTTGGGCCCCTACAATACCAGTTACATAGACAAGAACATTCAAAGAAAAGTAACTCTGAGTTTCTTTTAAGGAAAGCGGCATCTTTGGGAGCGGGGGGAGCGTGTTTGATATCTTGATAGGTCCCTGAGTTTGGTTGCTTGGAGTGGCTTAATTTGTTTCAAAATTTCAGCATTTACAATTTTGTTGAATACTTGTTGGTTCTTTCATTTTGTCTTTTTCGCAAACGGCGCATCTCAAATGTCATATTTATGCATTGGAGAGCGAAAGAACTATTTTTCTTAAATCTGTGTTTGTAGTTTCCCGACTTTGGGAAAGGTTATACATGCAGTGATATTCGTAACGTTGATTCTGTGTCAAAATTTAATGATTATATTATTTGGTGCAATAAACATAGTATTTCCAAGCCATTGTTGTAACCGTTACAATGTTTACCAAGAAGTGTGGTTACCATGCCCCTCGAGAATTCGTGTAAAGGAATCGATTGCTTAGATTTTGATACCAGTGGGTAACTACGGATCTCAACTTTCCATTGATACCAAAGTAGAGTCCCAGCATAATTCAGGATGGCGTACATTGATGCCATAAAGTCCGCGAGCCAGCATAATTGACATTTTCCACAGGAAAATAGGCAATTTGCATAAAAAGGTAGGAATTACGGATTTTCATTGGTTTAAAGTTCTAATGATGGCATATGCAATTGACTATAGTTTTAAATAAACAATTGTTTAGATGCACACTGTGCAGAAAAGGTGGCAACCCCCAACCTTGGACTTTGACGTCATACCACCCTGCTGAATGTGATACCTTAAATTTTTCCTTAGGATGAACCGGGAAGGAGATTTTTACCAAAGTTTTGATTAATTTTACGAGCACGGAGCGAAAGTTCACTAGGGTGTTGGCAACTCCGCAAGAGGAGGGTTAAGAAAACAACGTGTGTGCCCAAAAAAAACCGCAACACTTGGTGGCAGGCGACATACGTTTTGAACAAAAGCATTGTGAATTACTTTATTTTTGTTGTGGATGTAAGATGGAATTGTAGCTATACCCCTGAAAAGTTCTAAACGGTTTAGAGTCAATAGTTTTTTAAGATACGACACCAACAATCAAGTAACTCACAAGAAGGCCATTTTACAAAAATGCGAGAGCTGGTTAACCACACGAACTGACAACGAAGAACAGAATGGCCAATACAATATTGATTGCAATCAACATTACTTGCCCCAATTTCTTGCAGAACAACTTCTACGGGGTCAAATGACGCATTTACATAATTATACTTAACTGATAATGGATAAAATATTTAATTTATTGGTGATAAAATATGTTGCAAGACGATATAAAAAAAACTATGACTACGTAATAGACGAACTCCAAATTACATAAAATGAAAATGCGTTGGGCTGCAAACTGCTGGTTACTGAAATGAAAATAGTGTTACATTCTCAACGTTATTGTGAAAGTAAACCCTATGTTTTCAACACAAATCAATAACATTATCCGTATATTCATTCTGTCATTACCAGTTTTGGGTTAAGATAATTCTTTTCGTGCTCGTCACAAAATGATTAGGAATGATATTAGCTCTAATCCAATGCTATCTTATTTGCACAATATACGAAGACTTTGTTGTTCTACAATACGAGAGTTTGTTGTTCTCTGATCATACATTTTAATTCGACTTTTATGTGTGTTAAAAAGCATGTTTTAGCTGTTATTACTAATTGAAACATTCATATGTTAACAATCTGTTGCAATAGCTGTCTTAAAAAAAAAAAAAAAAATGCTGGTTGATTTAGTACAGTGCCGTATAGTACGTGCCGTTCTTTGTAGTTAATGCGCCTCAATTTGGTTTTAAATGGGTCCTGCAGGATACTGAGGGTTTTGGGGTCATATCTTAAAAAATATTGACTCTACCTTATGAACTTTTCAGGGCTATTAGTAAACATTCCCATCTTACCTTAACAACAAAGGAATAAGTAGTTCATGTGCATTTGTTCAAAACTTATGGGCCCTTCCACCAAGGTTGCGGTTTTTTTGGGACACACGGTAAATCTAATTCATATGGTACCAACGTAAAGCTGTTTTATTAGGCGTGATTTGCTCTAAAGATCATTCACATGAACACATTCACACCGATCGGTCTTTTAAATTCAAGTCGTCGGTTTAAAACACTTTGTCCCGGATTCCACATTACTTTTAGCTGTGGCAAGCAATTGGTTGATGATATTTTCCACTCACCCCCACCCACCCCCCAAATGCGCGTCCCAATTGTACTATTGATGCTCTATGTACTTTATACAGGGTGGTCAGGAATAAAAGTAAACCAAAGGATGGATTTTTTATGAAGAAAACTTACCGGAATTTACCAAAATTAATTCCTGTGTTAGATAGTCGGTTTAATCAGCTTTCACGTAATTTTAAATTTTTAAAATCGAATAAGCCATTCAAAGGCTTACAGTTATTTTTGATGAAGGATCCATGTTTGCCCCGAAACAATTGCATACTGGACTGTACACATGAGTATCATTACCGCGCGTGAGGGCTCAAAATAAATTAACAGGTGATTTCTTTGCCGCTCGTATTCAAATGCTACGCATGAAAGGTGTTGAAATCATACGTAGAATACTTTAAGATTAAATGAAATTAACAGGATATGTTTAAAATGAACATTTTAATGCTTTATTGTTATCCAGCTTATATACCGTATTTGAAAAGTTTTACTAAGTCGAAATAAAGCAAGGGAAAAGAATCTGCAAATTGTTGCTTCAAGTCCAAAATTATATTTATTAAATATCATTTCGATATTGGTTTTCATTTTACAGTCTTACCCAACGATTGTGACCAAAGCTTTTCATTTGGGGAGGGGGGGCAAGTTGATGGGGAACCCCCCCCCCCAAAATTTAACTTTTGGGGCTTCAATGAAACATTTTTGAAAGGTAACAGGTAACCTTCAAATACTATCAAATTTTAATTTCGGATCTCTATGGGGCCAGGAGGGGGGGGCGGGGGGGGGGGTAGGGGGTGGTTGAGTGGCAGATTCCCCGCCCTTACTCCACATCCTCGCCCACAGACTGGTTACGTCACTAGAGTTTTCCCTGTACATTATTCCAAATGTGTAGTTAAAAAAGATATGCTGCAAATCCCGAAGCGAACGTAAAACAAGAGTACGTCTTTGGGTACTCTAGCGTGTTATACTTGTCGGTTTTATATTGGTACTTTTCACTTCCGAAAACTGTAACTTTTGAACGCCGTAATCAATTTTAAGCCAGTAATTTTTATATGAGACCTAAACAGGACAGGGAATGTACTAAAGAAGAAAATATATGAATAGCACAGAGGAGTTTTCCATGAAAAATCGCTCAATTTGGTTGTACTTTTTTTGGACTCACCCTATGTTATAACTTCATTCACTCAATTTTTTAAAATAAAGATTTCTAGAAGAGTTGAATGAAAATATTACCATACGAAGAAACAAACATTATTTGTTAGCATGTGGAGGTAGAAAATGGTGAGAGTGTTGTCTTATTTGTGTAGACCAAAATATGCCATACACGATAACTTTTTCAAAGGCGCAAATAATTTTTTCCACCACACTAACCTTTACGCCATCAAAACACCAAAAACCCCACTGCACTGAGTGAGAAACATGCCACAAAGTCCCGAATGCAGCAATGAACGTCTCGAACGAAGACACCAGGCACGAAATCGCTGGCACATCGCAGTCGTTCGTAGCAGTGGATATATCCCGGGTCGTGGGAGTGGGGCCCCTGGTTCGACACCAACCAGAGCTTCCAATTTTTCACTTCCCCTCTTACCTTATTCCTTCATTCCTTCCGGAGATAGAAATAGATGCATGCTTCTAAAAGAGGAAGGAATAGAGGCCATTTTTTTCTTAACTCCCTGTATAATTAAAGTACGACTATGTGAAATTGTGTCCCATTTTTGAATTGGGTTCTATGGGAAGGCAAAGTAGGTGCATCCCGCGTCAAGGATCATACAAAACACACCAATATCAAAATGATACAAGAGGAGACTAGTATACCAACTTATGTAAGGGAAGGGAACAATTTTTAAGAGACAAAACTTAAACGAAATGCACCATTGTTTCATACAAGAATATGAAACCACAGACAAGAACCACAAAACTGACATGGAAAAAAGTACGGCACGTTCGATGTACCAAATGCAGTAAGGGTAATTTCCAAAGCCCATCATTTATAGAAGGAATGTCCTACCTGCCAGACCATACTTATGTATGGAGGTGGGTGTGTGCATATAAAAATGAGAGGAACAGATTTAATGATTTGATTATGTTAAATCGGCTTTAAAAAAACACGGTCATAAGCAACTTATTTTTTAATGAAACACATCTAATATACTTTCAAAAAAAAAAATCTGTCATCATGGGCATTAGACCAAATGGGTATTAGACCAAATGAATATTAGGACTAGAGTGAATATTAGACCAAATGGAGAGTGAACCAAATGGGTCTAGAGACCAAAATGGATATTAGACCAAATGGATCTGGACCAAATGGATATTAGACCAAAGAGTTTTGACCAATGGGATTAGACCCAAAATGGGTTTTAGACCACTGGATATTAGACAAATGGATATTAGACCAAATGGCATATTAGGACCAGATGGGTATTAGAACAATTGCATTAGCCAATCGGTTGTATAGACGATATGGATATTAGACGATTTGAGTTTAGACCAGCTGAATATAGACCTACATGGCTATTGACTAAAGGGTTTTTAGCCTAATGGTATTAGATAACTGGTATTAGACCAATGGAGTTAGACAAAATGTCCATTTAGACCAATTGGGATTAGACTAAAATGGCAAGTCACCTGTTGAACAAGAATAAAAGAGAAGGGCCGGCAGCCTCAGAGTGACGTAAATTTCTTTTTGATATTGGGGGGACGGGGTTGATGAGACATTTATGATGACACGGGGTTTGCCTAAAAGATCCATTACTAGCACATTATCCGCGCGAAGCGCGCAAACATTTTGCCAGAATAGAAGCTTAAAATCCTTAAAATGTAATTAGAAAAAAAATGCGCGCGGAAATTTACCAATTTTAAAAAATTGAGGTTATTTTTGGTCAAAAAGACATGCACAGACAACAAAATTGGGGGGAATTGATCGCATGACCACCCCCCCCCCCACTCGTCAAAATATGGGGATTGTCCTCAATCCCCAGGGATTTACGCCTGGCTAGCCCTGAGAGTGCCATTTTAAATAGTCTCCAAGAAGTAAGTGGAGATAAATCCCACCCCCCGGCCGGGGCACACGAACGACGACATCGCATTTATACACTAAATTTGCTGTCGTAATTTCGTTGTGACCGGAATTATTACAATAATGTCGTCGTCGCATGAGAAAAGTGACCGATGAGAATTTTTCCGTCGTTGAGTTGGAATTTATGTAGTAGAGGATTAAGTTCTACAGTAAAAACCTGTATGACCCCATGTCGTCGTTTTAATCATTTGTATAACTGCTATATTAAAATACAGTGAGATGAATGTAATAATTCCATCTCGTAGTTAATTAAGACATTGTAGTTAATGCGTGTCGTAAATTCATGTGACCCATTTATGATGGTGATAATCCAATGTCGTAATTTAAGACCGCGGTTCACACAGGCAATATTTGTCGTTTGTGTCGTACAACGGTCATGTCACACGGTGATGAGATTGGTGACGTTATTGTAATTATGTCGTAGACATTTCTGGACAAACGAGCACGAGGTCACACACGGTTTCATTTCGTATCATGGTATAACACACTAAAGTGCGGTCACACGGGCGCGATTTTTCCCAGTAAAGATTACGGACAGTCCCGCCATGGTAGAAATGCGGCCCAAAACGATGGAAATTATCAGCGTTAAGTTATCACGACATTACTATGGTACAACGACGACATGTCGTCTGAAGTTTGCGGTCCACACGCAGCTTTAATTAGTATACTACTGTCGTACTTTTTGTAGGAAACTCGAAAAAAAGCCTCGTGGTGACCCCGTCTAACGAGAGTGAACAACCACTCTAAAATGTGTTGTCCTCCATTTAACTCTTTAAAAAAGTAGACTCATTCACCTCTTTTTTGAGTGAATATTTAATAGAACGAGTAAATAGTGAAATGTGCACTCAAAAAGGAGTGACGCATGACGGCGAGTGAATGTCTACTCTTTAAAGAGTTAAATGGAGGACCACACACTTTAGAGTGGTGTTCGCTCTCACTCTTTTTTGGAGTGGAAGTTAAATAATTTCTCTTTTTGGAGTGGATATAAACAACACATGCAACTATTTGAGTGGTGTACACTCTTTTTCGAGTGAATTAAGATTCACTCGTTTTTTCACTCTTTTTACATTTAAGATTATTTCCTTTGGAGTAATCCTGAAGATATCCGTTGTCCAGCAGTTCAAGACGACACTTATGCAATATATTTTTGTTTTAAAGTAGACAGGAATCATATATCTCTTGAAGAAGGATAATATTCTGCAGCAAAAGTAGTAATAGGTACATTGCAATCCCTGAAATAAATTTGCTCCAAGAGTCTTTTCGGCGCAAGACGAAGAGCACAAAACAAATTTACTCCAAATAAGCATTTATGCCTCACAGGTGATAATATGAAAGTGTATTAAATAATTAAGCATGCAGATCAAACCGCTGACCATCACCGAATAAATTTTGGGTCAGGACCTACCTTTCGTTGTCGGTAAATTCACAAATCCGTGACCACCCTCTCCAAAATCTTGGCTCCGCCACTGTAAAAAAAAAGCGGCAGTTTACTACATCTTTATGACCAAATTTACTCAAGTCCGGTCCAGCGTCAAACCTAACCCTAGGGCCCTTTGCACTAACGCCAGTATCGACCTCGTACCGCAATGAAATATGCACAACTCAGATTAAGTGAGGAATGAATATCGATGATTCCTTTGTATGCCTGTTTTTTTCAATTTTAAAGATTTTCCAGTTAATAAAGCTCCGAGACGATGGCTGGTAGAGTTACGTCATGAATGTTTTCATGACTTATGTCACACAACACCCATACTGTTAGGAGTGCCCGTATCATGGATACCACCGGCCCCCCAGATCAGCTTACTCAGTTTGATAAATCCTGACACCACCACAAGCCATTAACAATGACTTGTGGATTACGCTAAGAAGAAGACCACACACCTATTACTATATATTACCATGTCCAATTTCTGAAATGGATTGCATGGTTTGTAGAGCTCTCAGTTTATTTAATTTATAAGCATAGATTAGTACTACCAGCACCATCGTGAATTATTTGGCCCCCCCAGTACATTAATTCTGGGATATATACTACAGAGATTGGAACTCTTATGTGTTTGAAAATCATATTGTTGGATACCAATA